>JABJVR010007478.1:0-11489 GCA_025773905.1 Chitala chitala | reverse complement strand
CACTTTAAAGTAAAGAAAGAAAAATAACACAAATCTTTATAAACATCAAAGACATTGCTCATCCAAAATGATTTTCACAGTTGTCACACACCGTACACTTAATTGGACTGAAACTACATGCATCATTTTAATATCCTCAAAAACCTATTACATAAAGGCTATATTATAACTTTCACATATTTCTTTTCAGGTGGTTGGTCATGGTTTGGATCTACCAGTACTTTACATTAAGTTCAAGACAGGGGCAACACTGTCCTTCCCTTACAGACCTGCAATGACACATTGCGTAACTATGAGAGAGGCTTTCTAAATGTGGACGAGGAATGGCTATGTCATGACACAGGGAATAAGTCTCAGAGAGGAACCGACCAACTTTTGACCATAGATCTTCCCTTATGATGCCATTAAGGTTTCTGTCAGGGTAGCAGCCGTGCCTCCTGCCTGCTGGTATGAGGAAAAAGAAGATGGCGGAACAGCGAAAACAGGCGAAGACACTGAGAATTCACTGGAGAAGAAGCCTTCATATCAGTAGTAACAGCAATGCAAAAGGACTGAGAACTGAAAACACCATCACCAAACTTGGTAAAATATATAGAGCCTACTTTGGAAAATGTTTTCCAGTGTATACAGTAGTCAGTTGAAATCCAGAAAACACAATTTTAACATGGAATAAGAATAACAAAGATTTTGCATTATTTGTATTGTCTTGATAATGGGGATGCTGTGTGCCTGACAACACAATCTCG
Organism: Chitala chitala; assembly: GCA_025773905.1. NCBI lineage: Eukaryota > Metazoa > Chordata > Actinopteri > Osteoglossiformes > Notopteridae > Chitala > Chitala chitala. The sequence goes on along the minus strand of JABJVR010007478.1, from coordinate 10,743 downwards.
TTAATATCTACAAGAATTCAATTTACCAGAAATAACTCCTCATACCTCACAAGAAGAAAGCAGCCAAAAATAGTAACAATTCCTGTTAGGCATTCCTCTTAAGTGATTCCACTTTCAGGAGACAGGGTAGAGAGACACAGACAGTGCTGTGACCACGGTCTGTTTAGACATCAACCACCAAACAAAATTGACCTTTACCCTCCGCATGTGACCCCAAACCCCATATGTATAATTCCAAGCAGTATATAGCAAGTAGGCGAGGAGAGGGTGGTACCTATTTAACCCCAAAAATGCGCTTCTCATTACTTCATCCTGACACAATGCTAGCCATCCCACCTATGGTATGCTCCAGCAGTGATGTACAAGAGAATTTAAAAAGAATTAAGGTGAAGCATCATTAGCAATCCATTTGCTGAGGTCACCCTTGCTTCAATGACAAGAAGAGTGTATAAATGAAGCAGGCACTTTTCTAAACTTATCTCTTGGGGCAAAGCAGTGTTGTTCAATGGATCTCAATGTACTTCATGGCAACAAGTAACTGCTTGGACCACGGGTTTGTGCTGTCATTGACCACACTTTTAAAGATTTACTCCATTACAATAACAGACATCGTGGCTGTGCTGTGAACACATATACATCAGTGTCAATGAATGCCTGCAGTAACAATAGGCTGTGTTACATCCTTCCAAATCTGTATTGAGTGGGTTACACTTTTGGAATGTTGATTTCTTGAATTAACTTTAAATATTACATCAATGCCAGAGGACAAACTGTGACTTAAACACATTCCTTTGTGCAAATATAACTACCAAATTCTTAAATTTAAAAGTATGTGGTTCCCTATAGGAGAAACTTTTACCAGGAAGAACAACCTGTCCCTTAGTGCTAGTGAAGTGCAGATCAGCCAGTGGGGATCACTTCTCCAGGAGCCCTTGGAGATACAAGCACATGGTCTAGTATGAAAGTACATAGCAGAAGTGAGATCTGAACTTGTGATAAGTGCTGAAAAGAGTCACATAGGAACTGCTGGAAAGCACAGACGTCTGTGGATATGTCTTCTGACAGTTTCAAAGTAGGAGGAGGAACCTGGGTTTTAACGGTGTGAAAATTTGTGAAGATAAATTTTTGATAATTAAACATTCTAAGCCAGAAGGTTCTGTAAAAACCCACTAAAAGAAAAATAAAACAGGCTGTGTTAATATCAAAATTGTATAATTAGCTGTTTTTTAGAATGATTCATAAATGACAAAGCAGAAACAATATTGTTGTGCTGGCTGCCAGTCATCAGTTCCTTTGACTCAGTTTGGTTAGACTGAAACTGTCAAATTTCTGCTGGCTCCTTCAGGACCCCCTGGGAAGCAGATTGTATATTACTTGACTTCATGTGAACCATCTGCAATGGTAGACACACATTTTAATTACATAACTGGTTCTCTGTAAATCACACATCACATCTTCTCACAAATTCATCAGCTGCATTAGATGGTTTGGACCATCCAGTTTTCCAGACAATCACATGCATGATTAATCTGAATGTACAGTGTCTCACATTGATGAATCAGGTTGAATTTCCTTGCTGGAGGTTTAAACCACGACTTAGCAGCTGTCATTTCAGACGTTATGAAGAGAAAGGGTGTTTGCTTTGCTCTTTATGTCTTCATACTCAACATACCGACAGTAGTTGTCCACTCCGCCACAGCACACTGGTGCATTTCTGTAAATAATACACTGGCAATATACAATGAGCTATATGCAGACTCAAGCAGACTCTTCCCGTGCCATGAGTGTCCAACCTTGTTTCGTGATTATGTACATGTCAAACTATACGACAAAGTCAAGAAACATATATTGATCTAAACACAACAATCAGTAACTATGCAATGGCGTACAGGGTTCAGGTAATAATTTAGAGGTATCAAATACTCCATAATATATGTGCAGGCTGATACCACTATAGGAAACCAGGCTCCTGTTGAACGCAATATATGATCATGATATATGGACTGAGACCAATATCATCACCACATTAACATGCAGTGTGCAACAGACTAACCTTTGCTGTTATTAGCATTGGCCATGGAAATAAATTTTTACTTCTTGTCAACAGACACACTACACTGATGCAGTAAATAGGTTCTACAGTAGCTACTATAAGCATTCAACATTTGAGTGATAACATTTCCAAAATTAAAAAGTGAGTGTGTTAATACTTTTATTACTTAAACTAAGCAAATGATAAAAATCATTTGAGCATTTGCTCAAAGATTTTATAGCGAAGTGGGATAGTTGTGCTTGCTGCACCGTCAGAAGGCCACACCCCCTACTCTGTATTCCGTTTCCGTTTTTCCTTGTTTTTCTTTGTCACTTCCTAGGGTTTTGTGTCTTGTCTAGTTTGTTTGCTAGCTATGTTCAAGCACAGGACATTGGTCTTAGTGCTTGCACATTCATTGACTTTCCTTGTGGGTTCTATTTTAGGGTTTGCTTGTCACTTACTTAGCACAAGGTGTTGTTGATGTCTAGTCCACACCAAGTGGTCTCTGAGTGTTCTTTGTATACCTACTTAGTATTTGCCCTGTTCTTATTTAGTCTTAGTTCCTTGATTACTGTGTTCCTTGTTCACAGTCTTTGTTACCTAGTTTTCAGGGTTACCCTGTGGACTCCTTCTTCCTGCAGTTCCCCTGTGCCCTTAGCCCTTGTGTGCCTTTTTTTGCCTTGAATTCCCATTATTGTAGCTCTGGTATTGTAATTGTTTTGGGCTGACCACCTGGCTTTTTGACCCACTGCTCTGTACCCCTGTTTTTTGACACTGTTTTGGGAAATGTTTGCCATTTAATTGGTTTGTGAATAGACCAACCTCTCCTGTTTTTGGTGACTAAATGTGATATAATTTTTTTGCAAAAGTTTCATAGTTTTGAAAACAGTCACAGAGTCAAAGTAACACCTTTTCGGAATTCACAAAATAAACTTAGACAAAGGATGTAAAAATAAACAAACGTAAGTGGTTAACAGAAAAATAAGGCTCCCCGCTCACCCCTGTTCTCACCACCTGAAATTAAAGTCAGGTGTGTATATATCCTTTCTCTATTCTGCAATACAAACACCACATGACACATATGCCAAGAATAATTATTCTAATTTCTAAATATTCTAACTTGGCATATGTGTCTAATAATTATTCATAAGATATTACCAAAATAACACAACATATTACAAAAACAATCACAATATAAGCACTACACATATAGCCTCAGCATAAGCCCTAGTCATACACCTGTATGTCGCTCACTCACAAATTTACAAATTATAAACATCAAAAAGAAATATTTCATAGAAACATCTTCTTCCTTTTTTGTTTTAAAGTTTTTCAAATGCACCTGTACAAAAAAAAGCCAAAAATTTTATTGTCAAAAAACATTATGTACCATAATGCTCCCACTCTTAATCCATCACAGAGTTACAGTTCATTTCGTAATTTACAACTAAATATGCCATTTATAATGTAGCAATAACTGGCAGTAAATAACAACAAAAATTGCATCTGTTAAAATGGCTTAATTGAATATTTGCACATTCAAATGATATGAGACAAGTAGGCAATCCTACTAATTAAACTTTACCATTTTATTACTTGGCAAACTTTTTTGTATTCATGTAAATATAAGACATTATTGAAAACAATGTTAAAGCCATGAAAGTTAAAATGTTAAACAATATCAAACAATGAAGTCACACACTTACGAGGCAGAAGGATGCTATTACAAAATCATTACACCAAAACAATTTGACATCCATTGTTGGCTGGTACCTGACCTATTCGATCTGGTAAACACTTAATCAGCAGCACACATTTTAAACATACAATAAGTGCCTTACATACATTACATTCCTTTGCTGTGTCTGTTCATGTGACTATGGCACACAGGTGGTAAAGAGTCACATGTTTCATCTGTGCCCTAGTCATACTGAACAGTCTCCTTATATGGAATTTGCATAGAATGTGCCTGATGCTTGACCCTACTGATGATGCTGAGAATTCCCACGTCTTCTTCATCTTCTGTTATGTGATGTGTTCAGTACCCTGACATTGTGATATTTCAATTAAAATGCATGCAAAATATTACCAGTTGTAGTTTCTAAATGTACAGGTTTATTGTAAATACTTGGTTTTGCACCATTTCAGAGTAGTTTAGATGGAACTGTGGGAAATTCGTGGAGATATCAGACATGAAACTCATAGCGTCTTGCAAGACCTGAAAGTTGAAACTTTATCATAAGTGAATGTAGACAGCTAGGAACAGATTCATGGCAAACAACACGAAAGCTATTTAATTTTGGTGAACTTTTTTCAATTAAATATTAGAGTTAAAAACAGAAAAAAACATTTACATAGATACTGGCAACTGTGTTTTCAGATACAGAAATGTTCAGTTTTTAATCTTTAAAAGTTGATTTACATTCATATAGCTGGAAGGTTCACATTGGCTTTCAAAACCAAATACTTCTTTATAGTTTTTTTGTTTCTTTTCATGAGACATGCATGGTAACCCATAATAGGGAAAAATAAATAACGAAAAACAAAAAAAAATGTTCTTGCTTTCTGTGGTACTTTTCTGTGATTAAGCATGTGCAACAGCAAATTCAGTGTTGATCTTTTTAGTTTTTAAGGAAGATTTTATTTTAACAGGACAATGTCAGTAATTGTCCATGGGCCATGGCTTTGGGACATTTCCTCCACTAACTTACATCATCCCTTCAATGACCAGTATAACCTTTTTCTTACAAAGAAATAATTTAAATAATTTTCATAGTGGAAAAGGTCTTTCGCTCACAATCACAACAGCCTACACAATAAAGTACTCAATGTGGAAATTATAAATTTTGTAGCTGGAAAAATATTTAAGTTTTCCTACAATAAGTCTGTCAGCTCCATCATCTTACAATGCTGTCACCAAATGTCAGTAAATCTAAAGCACATCTTTTCAAGCCCACGTACATTTAGTTTAAAGTGATGTAATATTTTAATTCAAGCACAGTTTCACAGCATAATGTGTTGCATGTATTCTACAAAGGAGGTTTTTTACAGCTTAAACCAAACAGTGTCAGCATAACAGCAGTTGTTTACAATACTTAAATTTGCAAGGTGCCTTAATAATTGAGTGCCAGACCCTAAAGTAGAGATAAGCGTAAGCCACGCACCTATGTACCCAACAACGGTCATTTATAGTGATCACATCTCCAAAGTACAGGTTGAGGACACACAACTCCTGAAACACAAACCTAACACTGAAATCAAATGTGATTATAACACTGCCTGCTATCACAGGAAAGTGTGTTACCCGCACAAACTGTAAAGGTGACACTGAATGTTAGGTTTTTAGTTTGTGTGATTAGGTTATTTTAACCTAAAAACAGTTATAAAAACCACAAAACAAGTCTGCATCTCAGTGGCTGCAAAACATCTTGTGGCTCACATTGCATAATGACAGAGGAGCTAGAAAACAGAATCCACATGCAGAGCCAATGGCTTATTTAATCTTTTGCCAAAGCCCAACATCACAGTCCAAGAATAGTGGTTGTCAAACAACGTCATTGGCCAGGAATCTGGGGAAGCCGTGAATCCGGGGAAGCCAGGAATCTGAGGATGCCAGGAATCCAGAGAAGCGGAAGCCGTGAATCTGGGAATCCAGGAAATACTATCATGACTGTGGAGTCTACTCATCTTGGTTGGAATAAAGATTAGGTGAATGAGATAGTCATACTAGTGAATGGACATTTGAAGAATAAAGGAGATTGTTTCTAATAAACATTACATAATGAGCAATAATATGTTACATTACTGAGAAATCTGAATTTCTTGCATGGTTAACAGGTATTAGATATTTAAAACATTTTTCTTAAAATTTTGTGGCAATTAGAAATTTGAGAGCTGTAAGGCATCACAGTCCAGGAAGCACAAAACCCAGCTCCACCCACAATGAATTACAGCCTGATTAATGATTACATACACCTACTCCTCACAGAAGCCATTAACAGGATATTTAAGTCTTACTTGGCCTGTGCTGAGTGTGAGGTATTATTGGTCTTTTTTATGATGACGGTGCAGTGTGCCAACTCTCTGAAGTCTTCCAGCCACCTTCCTGTTTTTGATTGTTCTCTCCGTCACAGATTAACCAACCAGGATTACTGACTCCATGCTGTTTTTTTTTTTTTTGTCTTTTTTTTGACATGGATTGTACTTGTTAGCTGGACTATTAAACCTATTTCTCTGCAGTTAAAGTCAACCTGTTGTCTGTTTTCAGTCATTACAAGAACCTAACTAAACATTTGCTGAAAATGTTTCCCTTTTGGAATCAAAATTAAAAACAAACGTTCAGATAAACATTCTCTGAAATAATTACATTATTTAGAAGACTTTAAGGAATAAAACAAAAAAGCATTCTCTTAGCTTGTATTTCCCAGAGTTTCAGGAACACTATTACAGGTCTTTATCTTGTATATAAATATTAGCCTGTCTAAGACAGAAGTTTATAAAAGAATGTGGCATGCCTTTTTCTGATTATCTGCAGTACTCCATGCTGTCATGTATGCTGGCAACATGACAACCCTTCTATTCAGCAAAATACAAGCATCTAGTCTTAAATCTGAAAGCCACAAATGTAAATAAATGTAAACAAAACCCCCAAATACTGGCACAAATACACAAATCAACCAACAATGGACAAAGCTTGTTTTAAATAGTAAATAAAGCCAGTCCCAAGTGAAAACAAAGGAGCACATAAACAGGTAACGATTTACCTTATGACTTCTAATAAAAAACATTTTATAGAAAACAAGCAGTACATCAGTAATGTCTCTTACCATTTACTCTTTATTGACTTTAAGGACACATGAAGCATAAGGTGTACAAATCATGCCTATACTTAAATGTTTAGATCATAATTTACCAAATCTGTTCAGTGTAGTATGAATTTAGTTATGTCAGCACAACATCTAAAATGTGTTATTACTTACAGACTGCAGTCTTTATATCTAAGAAAAAGTAATTCTGCTTCTATTTCATGTAAATTTGACTTAGTAGCAGCACAGTTCAGCTAGTGGGAGAGGGGCTGGAATCAGTACTTTGGGATAATACAGCAATGGTGGCAGGAAGAACAGTATCTGCCTTTCCTTTATGTTGACTCCAGTTACATATAAAACAGGTGTCTAGAGATTCATGTTCTCCCAAAGGGACACTGGAGTAAAACAATCAAATGCATTTGCATAAATGACACAAGTCAACATATTCTGATTAACAGTCATCACTTGCTTAGCGAATTACCATATGCGTAGCACACGCTAAGAGGAGAGAAAAATCCCAAAGCAAATGAGGTCTTCAGTGGTGTTATGTTTAAACTGGCTTCTCGCTGTCACTGCTTTTGTGAGTCATCCTGGCATCCTGAGGAATCATGTTGGGTATCCCGTCAACGACTGGATAAGCAATACCAAGGTCATCATTAACGAGTTCATTAGACGTCTCGTCATACCTACAATAAATACATTAATAAATACCAAATACCAACATGAATATATACCAAATAAGCACATTTAATCCCCGTCTGCCCATAAGTATACTTTAAAACAACTACAGTAATTTATGCTGTTAGTCAAAAATAAAATTTGGCAATATATAGTAAGCTTAAATCGAAATCATTAACAATAGAAAAAGAAATTAATTAAACGACTATGTCTTACCTTAATGCTTTTTTGGATAGCGGACAAACCAGGAATTCCAGTAACGAAGTGTCAAATCTCTCTTTTGTCCCTTCTCCGTCCTTTACACGATCTGCCAAAGACCTGAAAGAAGTCTGTAGTGGCTTAACACTATTTAAAAGAATGGCACATTTTTTCGCTCTACAATCACCGCGAACTGATGGAAATAATTTCATAAAACTGTTAAACATAATTTGTTCCGAAAAGGAAACACCGCTTTTAGGAAAACTGAACACTGTTCACCGTAAAACTTTCCCAAGTAAACCGGAGACATTCGACGTGCGTCGACTAAATATTCCGTGCTCCTCGTATCTTACTTTATTTGGTTCCAATTATTTACAGTATATTTTATGAAATATAGTTTTTATTTGCTAGCTTTAATGTTATTGTAACTATGACCTGACCATTGTAGAATATTAGCTCTGGTCGCACGTTTGCTCAAATTAACAAATGCGATTTAAGTAATCAAATTTACAATTTAATTTGAACAAAGCTGTCCTGTTACCACATAGCAGCAGCAGGTGGCAGTATCATTTTATTTCACGTCTGTACATATTCATGTTTAAAGAAAATTCAGAAATATACAGCAATATAGCAAATTAGTGTGTAGCAGCAAGGCAGGACTAGGGCAAAAAAAAAAAAAATGGCCCTGGCATGTTTAGCCCAAACAATCAGTTGGGCACCACCCATCAGTACACCAACCTTGTGGTGCCCTTAACAATGCATACCTACTGTACTACTCCCCCAAAGCACTATAAAGCTGAGTAGTAAGTGACATGGACAAGTGGACCAGTGTACTCACTTGCACACTTTATTACACAGTGTGAATGCAAGGCGTAGTCTCTGTCTCCTACTCTGGCATGATCTACAGCTTCAACTTTGGCACAGCCTCCATCTCATGCACTGGTGTAAGTTCTGGCTCGACATCCAGCTAAAGCAGTTTTTGATTTTGGCTCCAACTCAGACACAAACTCTGTCTCAAGCTCTGGATCCACCTTCACCTCTAACAGATGGGTAAGCAGAGTGAGAACAAGACAGATCCAAGCACAGAGGTCCTCAGCAGAAACACTGCAGACTAGTTAAGTCAAATGGGCCGAATAACCAGCTTTTAGGTTGCGGAAGAAAAGCAGGACAGGAACATTAGGCCATATAGGTTGTGTACATTATTTATGATGTTGCTGAATAAACGCTCCTCCTTGAGAAACATAAAATGATTTTATGTCCTCCTCCCGGATCATAAAAAGTATTACCTATAGTTCAGACGTTCCCAACTCTTCTTGGCTCATGATTTTAATTTGATTTTTTTCATGACTCTAATTGTTTAAAAATAATTCATAATTCCCCCCTTTCAGATATATTTTTATTCATGTTGCTTATATGACGTAACATCTTAGTCTTAACATTGTGGCCCCTATGGTGACCAAAATTGCAGTTGGTAAATCTATTTTTACTCATTTTCAAGTGAAGCCATTTGCATACCAGGTGATCCCATATGGGTTTGTGACCCCAATCTTAGGAACCTCTGTGGTAATCTAGTACATAAATGACACATTTAAGAATAGGAAGGAGATAGCACATAACACTATTCAAAGCAAATTCATTGTCATTAACAATTTAACTAAACAGAATAAAGAAAATGAAAATTTGCTTAAATCTCAGTGAGCACCCAGCAAACACAAAACATTCAAATAACTTTAGCTAAATGTTTATGGAATGTTAGGAATATTTAGCTAACGTTATTTGAACGTTTGGTGTTTGCTGGGCAGTTATTTGGTATACTACTTCAGACAATTACTACTTATGCACCAAAATTGCTTATGCAGTGCTGGGTTGCTATGGCCTGGACCCAATTCTGGGGTACAAGGCAGGGTGTACCCTGGACAGGGCACCAACTTACAAGTATGAATGTGGTATGAACCCATACCTCCTCTGTTTAAGACAGGTGCCTTGCTGGTTGGCCACTATATACCTACCCTACCCCACCCTAAAACCATTGTTTATTTAATATTTAATTCAATATGTTTGCATAACACTATACAGAGATAGGTCATGTCCAAGGCCTAGTGAGCCAGAATAAAATATATAATCCAGTGTGAAGCAACAACATTTCTGCCATGACCTGGGTGAATTCATTTAGTATGTAAGTAAAAAAAAATTGGAGCGATGTACACTACTATTGTAACTTGATTTGTGTCACTGCTATCACCTAAACGACATGGTATCTGTTACAGAAGGACCCACTGACCTCACAGTTCTCCACCATTTTACATTTACAGTTCTTCATTTACTTTACTACATATACTACAGCTTTTATGATAACTGTAATGTGATTTATAGCACAAAATATAAAAATGTAACTGAAGTTTTTGTTGACTAAATGGTATTATGACAGGTTTTATGTTCACCTGAAAAAAATAACCTCACTTTACACTGCTGCCATCTTCTGGATGTAGACTGACCTTTATATCCACCCGCTCATCGCTTGCAGGGTTGCAGGTAACCTGGAAGCCATCCCAGGTAGCCTAAGGCACGTCAAAAGTACATGCAGGACAGAGTGCCAGCCCATGGAATGCCAAAACAAGGAATTTCCAGGTCAACCAAATTCAAATCCAGGACCCTGGATGTGTGAGGAAACAGCTAACTGCTGAACCACCATGCCACTCCCTAACCTTTATAATTCATATATACAAAATGAGACGATGAATTACTAACGAGGGTAGCCTGTGTTATTTTAAATATACCTAGGTGCATGTGCAGTTTAATGCAATAATGACATTTCTACTAGATGAATTTTCACATACAAATGCTCTGTTGGGATAAACAAAAACATGTCAATTTGAAGCAAACAGTAGTGTTGTGTATTTTGTGTATGTACTATATATATATATATATATATATATATATATATATAATATAAATCATTTAGATGTTATGTATGTTAAATTAACTATGTGTTTGTCTATATGCTGAATATCTCTATTTGTATATATTTAA
>JABJVR010007477.1:0-11489 GCA_025773905.1 Chitala chitala | reverse complement strand
TTTCCTCTGCTGCATGTCAGTAGCAATGACAAATAGGTGGCTATTCAGGAGAGGGGGCTAAGGTAAATGTGTAACCTTTATATGTATATTTTGTCTTGTTCCAATCATGCACTCAAAAAATATATGCTGCTTGTGTGAACTTGATAGCTTGTTCCTTTTCACTATTTTGCATAATGATGGAGAGTTGTTAAAAAAACAAGATCAATGTGGGCTTTTCTGTCACCTGGATTTGTGTGACATGCACTAGTGCTGGTGTGAATTCAGATGTGCACAAACTGTGCACTTTTCAGAGTGGCACAATCCCTGCACATCACAGTGAACAGTCACTGTAAGCGTTATGAGCACACAATCAAGACGGCCCTTTTTGCATTTTGCACATAACCCCTGATTGTGTCCAGTTTGTGAAAAGGCAAAAGGAGCATAGGACAATGTCCGCTGCTGGCCTGCCCCTCATGGGGAGTAGAGGAGAACCGATGAATCGAGAACAATGAAAAGTCCAGCCGTAGGGACGTTCAGGCAGATGTTCGTAGTGAATGGAGGGTGCAGAGTAGTTGCACGACCAGGTGTTTTCACAAGAGGCAGAACCGCCGACCAGAAAAGATGTTCCACATCCAATTATGACAAAGCACCTGAGCGCTGCATTTTAAGTCACAAGCCATTACTTAAATTCAGTTTCAGCTGAGAAAACAATAATCTGAAGACACTTTTATTTTCTCCATTTATTTGTCCATCAGTCTGTCTGTCTGCCTGTTCACAAGTCTTTGATATTATGTAGGCAATACAAGACACACCTGGAACCTGGAAACACCCTCTGTGAATGTTCAGTCTTTGGACAAAGAAAAGCTGGTGTGAGGTACACCAATAAAGAGCACAGGATGCCAGACAGGGCTTGGGACCAAAGTGTGTAGGGTGGGCTTAAGCAAGACAGCTGGGGAGCTGCTAGGTGCTTAATGTGAACTGCTGCACAATACGCCTGGCTGTATTAACAGGACATTAGTACAAATTAAGCTATGTCACATGCCCCACATTTAAGCCAATAAAGACAATGCAATGTAGGTAGCTACAGGTTTGGTGAGAAATTAGCCTCTCTGGCTAACTCTAGCACAAGCAACAGTGCGTGTAAATCAGTTTTTAAACACGTAATTACTTTAATCAGATACCTTTGTATAAATGTTAGCATACAATTTTCAGTTTTTTATCTTCAGTTTACATATATTGAACTACTGTACTTGGGTACAATTGGGTTTCATTTTTTTAGTTTGAGAGAGATTTTTTTTTTTTGAATTTGTATCTCAAAAGTGTTATTTTCCCATGGGAAAAGTAATGACTGTTGAAGTGTACCATGACATACAGGTTAGATGTGAATTACGTTCAGCCACAGAGAATCATTTCTTGGTATATAAAGTGATGCTGATCTGGTTAGTTGAAAATCAGTAGCAATATTTTATTTTATTTTTTTGCTTGTATTTCTATAAAATTACATTTATTTTTGTTACACAAAATAGATTGTATTTATATGATTTTTTCTTCCTGTCCATTGGATGCCGTGTCTCCTCTGCCTGTTACTGGTGTGATACTCTGCTGTGTCATACATATTGTTTCATGGATTATGTGTGGATACCATTAAAGTGCATACATGCTGTAGGAGTATATAGTACACATGGAGTATATATAGAAGCACAGACACACTTATTATAAGAGGACGAAATACTGAAAATAATACAACAGTAATTCTATTTATTTTTTTTGGAGAGTTGGAGGATTATGGGGTGGGTGGAGGCCACGCCCGGTCAGCTTCCCTTACCTGTCTAAAGGGATTGTCATGCTTTTTTTGGTGAAAGAAAAACTGTGATCAGGTGCTGTCACAAATGAAACAACAAAGTATGAAAAATACTGTAAATGTGGGGAAAGGAGAAAACTATTTCAACTTTAATGTGTATTTAACTTTAATCTCTCTGAATGCTTTAAGCTTCTGGCAGCTGTCCTTACTTTTTATTAAATTATGTCTTTTGTCTACCTAAATGCACTTTTCTTGGTATATGCCAAGCCAATAAGGTTGTTCAAAAAGTACATTTTACCCTTTGTTTTAGCTGTAAAAAAAATGTATGTAATTCGTTGTATTTTAATGCACTGAAATTAATTATCTCAAAGCACATCTTGTTTTACACAGCTGAATATTTTCTAGAAATGTTCTTTCTTACTTTTGGCTGCTGAAACGATTTTCTTAAAGCTTCTGAAATCCACGGCCGGTATGACCCAGAGGCTGAAAATAGCTGAGTATCATTAATAGCCCTGCGTCCCAAACTTCTTACATACTCTGTTTAAACAGTACGCCACAAAAAAAAAAAAAGGCACAGAATGTGAAACCGTCACACAAAAACAAGGATGCCATTTCATATGCTTCAATGTTTGATTTATGAATCGACTGGAACATTGTACGCATGCCTAGTGTTGATGTTATAAATGCAGCAGATTAATAGTCTGTTTTAGTGACAATGTAAAAAACAAAAAGAAAAAGCACAGTGTGTGGTTTGTTTCTGCTAATGTTTCTATACAGCTCTGATATTTATAAAGACTACAACTACTTGCGTAGGAATGTCTTTAGATAAATATAGACATTTTGAAAATGTAAAACTAGCTCCCTCTATACATATATATGAAAAAATAAAATTTTTATTGTACAAATAAACTATGGATTACATTGTGTGTTTGTTGTTGTGCTCAACCTGGAGAATCTCGGTAGACCGTGCTGGTGCAGCTCAGATGAAAGGATTCAACTTCCCTCAGGGGTGCAGAGAACCTCCCAGAAACTCCCAGAATGTTGTCCCAAAAATAGTCCCTCTTTAATGCAGCACACGGTCTCGACCGAACAGCCCAAAGCCACCCGGACGGGGCGGGTGACAGATGCCTCGGGAGCATCCCTGCCCACAAGTGGTAGTTATGTCCCTCTTTCTCTCAGCTGAATGAGAACATGTCAGCGTGATGCTAAAGAGAGGGAGAGAATTAATGCACAACGCTTCCCTAATCCTGTCCACCTGCTGCCCCTGAAGATATCTGGTAATGAAATTTATAAGCAGGAGGGCACTGTTGTTGAGAAAGAAAACAAATGTTCCATTGTTCAAAAGAAAAAAAAAACACTCATACTGAAAAACTGTTTGGAAAACTCGTACTTTTGCCTTAAATCCTTCCCCTTTCTTTTACGGATGTCTGGTTACTAAAATTCTTTCTCTGGATGTGGGAAAGAGGGAGACAAAGTTTGTATTCATGGCTAAAAAGAATTTGATTTCAGATGTGTTTGGCGCGCAGACTGTTCAGGTGCAGGAGAGTCACACGAGGGACTGGGGCAGTACCTGTCCGCATGTCTCAGGGAGATAAGGCAGCATTTCATGCTTTGTATTTACATTCCATCACCCCCAGTGTTTAAATAGCTGACCAAGCGAGGTTGCTGTTATTTAGTGTTTTGGTGTTTGTTATGGAACATGTGGGTGGGTTTGCCTTTTGGTGTCTTTTGCTGGAGAATGTTAGTCAGCCCATGGCTGCTTGATGTGGCATCCTAAAGAAAGGTCCTGTTCTGCTGCTGAGAGTCCAACAAAAGGGACAGTAAAGCTGCAGCGTCGAGGACTGAGAAGACCCTTTTGCACTGCGCAGATGAAAACCACCTAATTACAGTTATACAACTATACTGCTGTTTCCTCTGTTCTCCAACTATTTGTGAAATGAGCTGAATTATACTTGTTAGGGTCATGGACTTCCACAGTGGTGAAGCAGAGGCTGCTCTGGTGGGACTTGAATGCACACAGCCAAATAATGTTACTGGGCAACAGGATTAGCTTGCTAAACTAAAGACCCAAGTCTCCTGCTTGGGGGACTAATTGACTCTTGTCCTGACAACCAGGGGTTTCTACTGTAGCAATGTTAATATTCTTCTTCTTTAACACAGCTCCTGCCCAGACCCTCCTTCTTCATTAACTCAATCACTGGCATGCCACAATTTTCCAGACTGTCCCCTCCTTCTTTACAAAGTCAGCCAATGGCATCTCATAATCATCCAGCCTGGCCCCTCCTTCCTCCCTAAATCAGCTACTCTCAAGGCACAATTTTCCAGGCTGTCCAATCCTTCTTCACCAGGTCAGCCATTGGCACATCACAGTCATCCAGCGCTCCTGCTGTTTGCTCTCCCATATTTACAGTATGCATTCTCCACGTTTCATCATTCCTTGTGTTCTTTCAAAAGTAAACAATATAAGAATGCGATCACATAATACCGAATAACTCACTGAAGATTTGCTAAAGATTTGCATAAATTAGCCAGCATCCTAGTTCTCACATAATAGAAAAACCCACATTTGGTTTTGGATTTACATTTCGGTTAAGGACATTATCTTTAAAGCTCCGGATCTAGAGGAGAATTACAAATCACTATTCTGTGATGTTTTAAGGTTGTCTAAAAGATTCAGCAGAATATAATGGTAAAACAACAGGCCTACATGCAAGTGAATATTAACACAGCCCACAATATAGGGCATACTGTCATAGTTAATTTGGCTAGCCCTTGTCTGCCAACTAAAATCTCTGCTGACACTTTTAAAATCTGTGATTTTTCTTTTAGCTAAGATGTGTGGACATAGAAATCGACTGTACGCCACCCCAGCACTTCCACAGTCTCCCTCGTTGTTGACCGGCAACATGTCAGAGTCCTGATTCATGCCTTGAGCTCTTTTTTAATCCAAGCCGGGTTTCTGTGAGACGACTGAAAGGAATACAGAAGACAGAAATACCGGTGCCATTTTTAGCACAAAAATATCCAACGCTCTTTTATTTAATAAATTAACAGGCTCTAGTGGAGTGGAACTTTGCACATTGCTGTCTCTGTAACTACTTTGAGCAGCGTCAGATCTAAAATCCCAGGAAAATAGATGATGTAAAGAAATATAATCCTCATAACTTTCAAATCACGAGCTCATATTGCAATTATAAATAACTTGGAATAATTTTACATACCGTGCAGCCAAAGAGTATTTTGGCTTTTGTGTTGCTCTGTTTTCATTCAGAATTTAGAGTAGTGTACTATAATTAGGGCACATAATTTTCCTCTATACTTCAAGTGCTGGCTTGAAGTTCTCTTGTGCTTTCAAGCCTTTTTCAAGTCTTCCCTTCTCTCCCTCACGTGTTTAAATCATTAATTCATTATAACGGCTGTTATTTCTCTGCCAGCCATTATTTTAATGGTCACATGTGTTAGCAGTTGGTTGACTTCCTGTCTAGGATGTGCCCAACCTTTTGCCTTTGACTGCCTAAGTTAGGCTGCAGGCCACAAAAGATGATACTGGCTGGATAATGTGTGCATGTATGTATGTATGTGTGTGTGTGTGTGTGTGTGTGTGTGTGTGTGTGTGTGTGTGTGGTTATTTGTGGTGGTCTGGGGTAACGTAAATGACACATTAACAAATTATGTTATACTTTCTATAATGCTTCATACTGGAGTAATGTGAAAATACAATTAAGAATTTTTGATACATTTGAGTAACCATCATTAAGTCAGTCAGTCAGTCATTATCTTAACTGCTTAGTCCTGGTGAGGGTCACGGGGAAGCCTGGAGCCCATCCCAGAGCACATAGGGCGCAGGGCAGGGGACACCCAGGGTGGGGCGCCAACCCACCACAGCCATCATTAAGTGTAATCCACAATTCTAATGTTTCACAAGGGCGATGTTGTGAGCTACACTAATTTAAAAAAATGTTCTCCCCTAATGCTCTGGTTCCATGTAACAGCAGCATATTTAGAGTGAAAACGTGCTGTTTTGGAATGGTTAGAGCTTGGACAGTTTTGAGTGAAAGGAACTGTGACTGGAAAAAAGCAGTAATTTATCAAAAACCTTTTCTTCTAAAGGTGAAGTTTGAAGCCATGGTTTAGGTGCAAAGGCAGCAGGCTGGGGTTTGTGTCACTGCAGAAGATATGTGTGAGGCTCAGCCAGAAGGAAGTTGTACTGAGAGAACCTATGGCAGTCCATCACTCAGTGTGGAGCTATAATAATATTATTGGACATTAAGTGTCACAAAATGAGAGCAACATTGTTAAACTACACTGAAGGGAATGTAATTAATTATTTTGAAAAAGAACTTCCTGATTCTTCTGCATTGTCAAAGCAATAAAAAAATGACAAAATGATAGATGTGCGAACATGTGTACGAACAAAGCTGATGGATTCTGCAGCTTAGCAAACTAAGACATGTCTCCCAGCAAAGAGAAGCTGATGACAGAGGTGTGAAAGCACCGAAGGCAGAACGGAACAGAGAGACAACAGGATGGGGGGCGGGGAGCGAGTTTGACTCCGTCTGTCACTTGGTCATCCGGTCCCGTCAGGCCAAGTGGGAAAGGCAGCCCCGCAGACAGGAAAGCAGACAGCACTGCAGAGCTCTGTCTGAAACGCAGGAGAATATAAAAGGATCCAACTGGGGGGGGTCATAGGTCAAAGGTGAACATCTGCATGCAGGCATGCCAACAGTTTGAGTCACATACATCTGTCATTATACAAATGGATGAGAAAACTACTCACACACAAAGCATAAATTACAGCTGCCACTCAACCCATTTTATAATCTTTTTAAGTTGTAATGTGTATTCAATTCTAATGTGTATTGCAATTACCAGTAGTTTTAGCAGCAGCTTAGTAAGATCTTGCATGCTAGAATGTACTGTGCTGTGGTGCTATGTAAGGCTACAAAGTGAAAAAACTTCTCATGAGTGTAGTGTGACTTTGGTTGATTATATGGAGAAATAGGCTTGCTAAGAATGCTGTTATTACACAACACGGTGGCATGGTAGTTAGCACTGTTGCCTCGCACAACCAAGCATGTGGTTTGATTCCTACCTTGGGTCTGTGTGTGTGGAGTTTGCATGTTCTCCCTGTGCTTGGTGGGTTTTCTCTGGGTTCTCAGGTTTCCTCCCACAGTCCAAAGACATGCAGGTTAGATTGATTGGTATCTCCAAATAGCTTTTTCTGTAGTGTGTGTGCCCTGTGGTGGGTTGGCTCCCTGCCCTGGGTGTTCCTTGCCCTGTGCCCCCTGGGATGGGCTCCAGGCTTCCCACGACCCGCCTTGGACAAGCAGTATAGCGGATGGATGGATTACTAGCAGCAGACTTTTTTTTGATGTACTGTATATTTTACAAGGACAATAAACTATTGTGTAAAAACATGTGTTTAATTATAAAATTCAACACAACTTTTAACAACAGTAGAGATATTAATTAGTGGTAGCTCTTTGTTTGTGATTTGTAGGTTAAATACTGACAGAACTCCAATGGGGCTCATGACAGGAGATTCTGTTATTTTCTGCCTGCCGAAAACTTACTTATTTGTTGTTGGGCTGGGCCAAAATTAGTGGAAATGTTTACCTGAAATATCCAAAGTACCATATGCGTACCTGTCTAAATCTATAAAGATCATTTAAATGAATCTATCTTTTACCTTATATTGAACAGTTTGAATATTAGTATTATTATAGATACTAATACTAAGAAAGTATTTTTGAAAATGGTCACAACTCAATGACAAGATTAGGTGACAATTTATTTTCCAAAGTAATTTAAATCTGTTTTTAAATTTTATTGGTGATCCTAGGGCAAATGAAAGCCACCCAAAATAAACTTGTACTGTACAAAAAGAGTAAAAATTAATTCTCGGCTAATTTAGGTTTACAAATCAGTTAATTTAACATAAATATCTCACTAATAACTTCATACAACAAATTTAACATTTTGTTTATTTACTTTGAATCACTTGTAAAAATGTCAACATGAGTTGCCACTATCCAAACCTTAGCACATAACAACACTCACTAAAACAACTGACTGCAGAGAGAGATGAAGCTCTTTGCTGGCGTCAGCAGGGTTTGTCCTGAGGGACGCTTGTGATGTATTTTTGATTGAATCAGTTCTGGAAAGAGTGTCCTGTCCAGAGTTCGAGTTTGGGCAGAACTGTATGCCATTCTTTAGTCAGCCAGGTGTCAGAATCCCACCTCTTAACTACACTGGGGTTGTCAGAAAAGAAGAATATGGCACTAAGTTCTCCCCACAGACAGGCAGCAGGCCCTTCCAGAGGGGTGCTGAATCAAGCAGCGCAGCACATAGAAGCACCCGCCTACATTTGCTTAAAGCAGAGGTGGTTGCGGTATTTCAAAAAATGAGAAGCCACAAAGGATCTATATTTAACATAGAGGGGCCAACCATATGTCTTACTTTGAAATGTATTAGTAACTGTCTTCCCGAAGCATGTAGAGAATGGCACCAGCGGGGCAGGAAAGGGCCCAATCGGATCTGTTGCCAGTGCCCGTGTGGCCCCACCCATGGTTTGAGGTTTTCTCCCTAACCCTAGTCTTTCTGAAGCCACTCACAAAGCAACAAGGCTATTTACTCATAGCTGGGGGAGAGGATGCTTTTGGTGTCAATTAGTTCTGCGTCTCCTCCTTGGAAAGTGAAAATGCAGTCACTGAACCACCAATGCAATAACTCATCTCGGCTATACATCATATTTGTTTGAGGCACTGTTTCACTTTTATGTTTTCCATTGTAAGCTCTCATTTGACTTAACTTAGAAGGTTTTTGTTAAAATGAAAAGAAGCTGAATAATAGAACACTTTACCTTGCAGGGTTTAATGAACAGCAAATACAGGTTTGGCACTTTTGCACGTGCTGCAGTTACAACACAATGTGTTTGATGCAAGTTAATGTTCCTATAACATGCTGTCACCTGTGGTACTGTTAAAAAACAAAAATGGTATGTGTGAAATGGGTGTCATGTCTATTTCTCAAATGTGGAAAATGTGCATATGACACATGCTTTTTCTAGCGTTTCTCTGAGACCAGCTCTTCTAACCAGGAGTATGTTCCTAATGATTATTCTCCTAAACATCGTTAATTCAGTCATTTATGCCCATGGTTTAATCACAAAAGTGTATTTGTTGTAAAGTAGGAAAGATTAAAAAGTGGAAACAATACATCAAGCTGCTATAACATCATAACGTGTGTTATGTATGTATAGTAACCTGTAGCTGTCATAGAACAGACTGTTTCATTAGGCTAAAATGAACCAGCACTTAAGCATGAAGCCTTGATTTTTACCAGAAAAAGTACAGTGCTCATTCTTCCTACCCAGCTGACTGACCCCCCACACCCCGCCCCCAGCAGCTTGTCTTTCCAGGGGAATTTCCGCCCCAATCGATATAAATTGTATCAGCCAGGAGCCGAGCCTGCCCTGTAAACTGCTTCTTTAGTGTAGGATCCATAGTGAACACTGCCTGATGCAAATTCATTGGAAATATTCATTCAGTAAAGCACTGAGAAGCCCATAAGGTCTCCAACTCCATGTCTGTGCTTAACTGCCTTGGTTATTACATTACAAAAAAAATGCTAATTGGTCAAGAAACCACTTGTTCTCTTTTTTAAAGTAGTGTATACAGAAACCACAAGGCACTTGCTAAAATAGGTTTAATACACATTTGGATAAACCAGAATTCATGGTTTGCTTGTTCATTAATTCACACTCAGAAACCTTCCAAAAAGCCATTTTCATCTGTGCAAAGAAAAAAATCCCAATTTCTTCACAAAGGCAATCTCTGAGGAACCTGGTTTGTGAGTATTGCCTACAAGCTCTGAAGCAAACCCAACTTAATTACAATTAATCAACAACCATCCAGCTATCTTTTCACTCTCTGTGCAATGTCTAATGATATACTGACAGATCCTTTATGAAAAAACAAATATTCAGTTTTGCCTTTGACGGGAATGATGAGTAGGTAGTTGGAGAATTACAGCCTGAACTAATTAAATTCATATCTGTTTGCTTGTTCTCAGTCTGGGGGACTGCGGCTTGTTTTTTCTCTCTTTCTCTTTTCTTGGTGTTTTCAAGAAATTTTAAAGGTGCAGAGGGCGCGTTCAGTTTCAACAGTGTGAACTGCCTGAAGTACGCACTTCCTGTGTGCTGCCATAGCCAGCTGAAGAGACGTGTGAGGAGAGGTGACTGAGGAGATGTGCTGAGGAGAGATGTGTGAGGAGATGTTTTGGAGCATGAAGAATGTTATCCCTGGGTCACGGCCACTGGAGACCAACTGTTTGTCCTCTAATTGTAACTGTAATTGCATCTGAAGCTGCTGTGCTTCAGTTAACAAAAGTGCTACATTTGGCACCATGATGGACGCCTTTTATATGCCCACCTTCTAATATATACCACCCCCAACCCGTACCTCAAACACTTTTCATTTTCCTCTTGCTGCTCTTTTTAGGTGATGACATGGGTGTTCCGAAGGAGGCGGGTGCTTGGTTCCCACTTGGACATGGCTGTAGCACAGTAGATCCAGTGCTGCTCATTAGCATGTGGCTGGTGCCGGACGCAGATGTATGCACAGATGGCTCTGGATGCTGTACTGCAGACACGGGAGCTCTGCGCTGGGGCCACCGAGCACATCTCCTCATCCCTTGCTCCAAGGTGACGCCTGATCATACAGCCTTGTTTAAACAGTCCTACCTTGTTGCCCATCTCAGCTCTACTTGGCTCTTCCTCTGTGGCCAGACGCAGGTGGGAAAATGACCCCTGCTGGGCCTAGAAATGGTGCTGTATATTTGTGGATCATCATGTCTTGACACCATTACTAATGCCACCCTGGATTTTAGCTTTATATATACATAATATGCAATGTTGTTAATGGAATATTGGTTTTATTTTTCTTGTAATGTTGAAAGAAGTACTATTTGTAACCTACAAAACAAACAAATTTAAAATTCTGTTTTGTTTCTTAGAAACGGATTCAGGACAGGGGACAATGGTAGCTCATACCTCCAGAGTTAGGGCCTCAAATCCTGCCTCTGCTCAGTTTGCATGTTTTCCCTGTGTTTCGGGAGTGTCCTCTGAGAATTCCACTTTTCTTCCACAGTCCAAAAATGTGTGGCAGGCTGGCCGGTCTTTCGAAATTGCTTGTAGTGTGTGATTGGGTATGTGTGTGTATGCCATTATGCCTTGCAATGGGTTGGCTACCTTGTGCCCTTAGTTTCCTGGGACTGGCTCCTGGACCCTGCATAGGATAAATGATATGGATGGATGGATGAATTCAGGACCTGTCTGTATTGTCCTGCACTGAAAAAAGAAATCAACTACTTAATTTTTTGAACAACACATGGATGTGGATAAATTGAAATCAAATTACAGATCTGGTCAACTCTTTTCTATAGCTGAAATTGATTTTAAAACATTCAGTAAGTGCTAATAAACATATCTAAATCTTAATGAAATGGTTCCTTTTCTCTCAGGACTTCAACCCTGATTATCATCCACACCTGTGTCTCATTAAGATCCTTATTTAAACTAGCTGTGAGTTCACTTCTGTGCTCAGTCATTATCTCACTACAGTTTCTATTGGGTAGTGTAGTGTAGTGTAGTGTAGTGTAGTGTAGTGTAGTGTAGTGTAGTGTAGTGTAGTGTAGTGTAGTGTAGTGT
>JABJVR010007476.1:0-11489 GCA_025773905.1 Chitala chitala | reverse complement strand
CCCCCCCCCCCCTTCCCGCCCCCCCCCCCCCCCTCCCCCCCCCCCCCCCCCCCCCGGGGCCCCCCCACAACACTGGGGTATCGTAGTGTAGCCACCATAAAAGACAAAAGCTAAACCACTTACCACCCAAGTAATACAGTCTTGACATTCATAATAATAAATAATTAAATATTTTTTCTAATGACACTTTGGACAAGTGATGATACATAATTCCAAAATTCATCCCCCGTTACAAAATAAATGTTGCAATCACTTCTTACCCTGCCCCTTCCTTCCTGCCTGCCAGTGGTTGAACACATAGGGAACAGTGCGCTCTTTTAAACAACTGCCTAAGGAAAAAATTATGATTGACATTTGGAGAGCAGTAGACAACACCATCATGGGGTCATCTCTACTGCGCTTATACGCTTAATTTAAAGTACATGAAAATGACAAATTTTATAATGTCAGTAAAACTTTTGTTCACTTAAATTTATATTACTAGAATTCTACTGTCAAGTTTGTAAATTTCAGAGTATTAGAGGAGTGCACTTAAATGGATTCAATCCAATTCAATTTATTTGTATATAACGTCTTTCACAACAATGTGCCTCAAAGCACTTTACACAGAAAATTACAGATATCAAAGAATTAATACAAATGAATGAAGCCAGACAACAATGGAGGAGAGGATCCAAAAATCTCTGAGGGCCCAAGATTGACTGGCTGCCCAGCCCCTCCTGGGCATGCTAACATTACAGAGAGTAGTGGTACTTATAGAGAGTTGGATTGTTCCTAGTAATATGATATAAATAGCACAATTCAGTCCTCCTTTGCTCCTGGTGCTTAACTGGATGTCATTGAAGTGAATAATTTGCTTATGTAGATAATGTGTCCATACTACACATTTGTCATTCATTTCAAAGGAACATAAATCAACTGAATATGGAGTAAGTGGATAAAGCACTTTACTGACTAAAATCTTTCAGCCACCTTGCATTTTTTGATCTTGATAGCATCCTATAAGTGGAAACACAGAAAACATTATATGAAGCAAATTAGCCACTAGGAACGGTTCACCATTACTTCACTTTCTAGTCCCCAGACTGCAGCATACAAAATATATTTATTTAATTCACTTTGACCAGTAGTGAGAATGAAACGCACTCCCACTGGAGATAAAAAAGAATGACCAGAGCAGAAGATATCAAAAGCATCTCACCCCCCAGGCAATTCACACCTTGATAAAAAGTCATAGTAAACAGGTCCAGTAATACTCTGCCTGGCCATGGTGTGCCTCTGGAGGCAATGCTATGATCTGGAGTTGCTTCAGTTGGTCTGGACTCAGCCCAGCAACATTACGTGGCAATAAAATGAAGTCAGCTGAGAATCTGAATCTACTGTATTAAAAGGATATCCCATCAATGGATTTTTTCTTACATGATGGTAGCAGTATATTCCAGGATGACAATGTCAAGATGTATCAGGCTAAAATAGTGAAAGAGGGGTTTGGGGAAGATTAGGAATCATGTCTTTGTTCTTTTGAGTTCTGATGTGAACCCCAATGAAAGTCTTTTGTTACACACCCAAAACACCATTGACCTTTGTTTGGGTCTGTGTGACCAAATTCAAAATGCTGAATAGAATGTTTTAAAATGCCATTGGTGTTTTGTGTCATATTTTACGCATTAAGCAACAAAACAACATTAATTTCTTAACCAACAAAATAACTGAATCTGTCATGCCACCCATAAATTTCTACTTTTCACCTTTTTGCTATTCCACAAATAATTCTGCAGGCCCTACACTAAACAAACCACAGCAAACATCCAGATATTTTATACTCTAAACACTAAGTAAAAAGATTCTGTAGCCAGTGGGAATTATCTGACAGTCTAAAAGCTCACATATGGTGATATAACATCATTTACTTTGGCTAAATATCATGTCATATAAACAGTGTAATAAAAGGTCCACTAATAATCCATTCATTTCTTTTCAGAGTACTTGGCAACCTGCAAAAATGGCATTGGAAAAGATTACAAAGGCACAATTTCCAAAACAAAATCTGGAAAAACCTGCCAGAAATGGCAGTCAAATTTTCCACACAAGCCTAAGTAAAATCTTTTTTTTATTGTTATTGTACCATAATGTTTAGTTATTTTAACAGTTAACTAAGTGAACTGCCTTGAAAGAGGGATTAATGCCTGAATCTAAACACAGACGATGAACAAACATTTTATATTAATAGCTGTATGATTTTGCTCACCATAGTAACAATGTCTTTGGAAACGACTTTTCAGCATCACGCCACTAACACACCCAAAAGCCGACTTGGAGTACAACTTCTGTAGAAACCCAGATGGAGACAGCGAAGGGCCGTGGTGCTATACCACAGACCCAGCAACCCGCTGGGAACACTGTGACATCCAGAACTGTAACGGTAGCAGTGCTGTGCTGTTTCACACTTAGATAAAGAAGAGAATAACGTTCAGTACAAACAAAGAAATGTCATTGCTCATTATGTACAGGGGAGGCCACATGGTTTAGTGTGTAACATTTGTGCTACGTGCCATATGCCGCATATTCTCCATGGGATTCTGTGATGTTTATCCTAGTTCAAAGAGATGCATTTCAGGTCAATCGAATAAACCACTTGTGTCGTGTGTGGTCGTGCATATGATTTCAATGTCACTCTGTGATGGGCTCGTCTCGTGTTCAGAGTGCATCTTGGAATAGATGTCAGGATCACTGTGACCTGAACATGTGAATTTAAAAAGAAATATTTCACTGATCTCATCAAACTGTTTCTTTGCAATTTTATGTAGTGTATGAAAACTACTGTCTGCAGTTTCTCTCAAATTAACTGTATTTTCACTTGCTTACAGAGGAGTGCATACACTGCAGTGGAGAAGACTACAGAGGCAAGGTCTCCACAACAGAAAATGGCTTTACTTGCCAGCGATGGGATTCTCAGAGTCCCAATTCCCATGGATACAACCCCGATGGGTAAGTGTCAGGAACCTTATAGAATGGTTTCCTGCTTTTGAGAGACTCTACACCATGATGTGTCACAAATAAGTAGATTAGAAAAGATTTGTTACTGAAAAAATATGTCTGATGTATGTAAACAAGTGTTTGCAGACTGTTGAAATCTATGACAATACAGTCACACCTGTCTATGTTTTTCACCTTCAGTTTACCAGACAAGTTCTTGGAGGAGAACTACTGCAGGAACCCAGATGGAGAACCAAGACCATGGTGCTTCACTACCAATCCCTCTAAGCGCTGGGACTTCTGCTCCATCCCTCGCTGCAGTAAGGCCAGGGGATCTGGGTTGGGGGGGACTTTAGAGTAGCATTTGTGTAACGATTTGCCACAGGATTCCACAGAAGGTGGTGGAGAGTCAGATCCATGTGCAGGAGTTCAATGACAAATCAAAGTCCACATTAAGTAAAATCCAAAATGCAGTTCAGAGGCGAGTAGCCAGAGAGTAGGTGTACAACAAGCAACAACACAAAATACACAAACTAAGCTGATCAGGAATTCCAAGCAACATGACTCCGGTAATAACAGTTTTGGAGATAAAGCAAGGGAACATGAGGTAACAGGGGCTAAAGTACAAGGAACACCTAAACATAAGACCCACCAGACAAGCACAATGTTATGGACAAGACTCAGGGTATCAAGACTAAAGCTAGGCACATAGACTATGAACAAACTGGCCACCGACAACCATAGAGGAAGATCTACAAACCAGAAATCATACAACACAGATGTAAACAGACAATACCTCATAAAAAGAAGCTAAACTCAGGTGTAAGCACTCAGACAAATGAGGGTAAAAACAAGGACTGATAAGAGCATAGGCAAAAAAACCTAGACGAGGTAGTTATAGCACAAACTAGACAAGACTCAAGACTTGGACACTGACAGACATTAGACAGGGTGGAAATCATACAAAACTAAACAGGACATTCAACCAGGGTGGTACAATTTGGCAAAATTAAGTTCCTGAAAAATCAGGCAGTCATTGGCTTGGACAACCATCAATAAATGTGTGACTCAGTTCAATTACAAATAGAAATTTTATCAAAAATAGGTTAAACCTGTCCAGGATTTGAGAGTGTACAATAAACTTACCAACTGTGGATTTCAGCACCTAATTTTTGGGTGATGTGACTTTCTGCCGATAGATGTAATAGGCTTTGGTGTATTCCCAAAAGGGGTGCATGTCAAAATTACATTTGGTAGGATTTAGAATATTCAGGAACATAAAAAATATCACTTCTCAAGAGAGGTTCACGCTTTGCCCCTTGTCCCTAGCTTCTCCTCCACCCACGGTAGCAGAGGAACTAACCTGTGCCACGGGAGATGGCAGCGCCTACAGAGGGACAGTTAGCGTGACAGAGACCGGAAAAGCCTGCCAGACATGGAGCAGCCAGACACCCCATAAGCATTCCAGAACTCCAGAAAATTACCCCTGCAAGTAAGGATCAGCAGAACACAGTCATTTCTCAATATGTGTCATGTATAATTCAAGATACCTGTTACTGTTGTTTAATTTGTGGTCAAACAATGTTTACTGTTAACACAATTAATTACTTTTCAGTCTGTGTATTGCTTTGACTATCTTTTTACTGCAGATGAAATGTCTGGACTGGTAATATCTATAAACATGGGACATTTATTTTATGTTTCCCTTATACATAGTTTTTACAGTCTACAAAAAGTCACATGACCTTTTGTTTATCTGTCATTTTATAGGGAAAGTTCTGTCAAACTTAATATTTGTTGGTTTATCACAAGAAGTTTACTTTATACTCTGTATTATGGCAGTGCAATAGCCTACAAACTTTGCTGAAACATTATCAAACTCCTCTCCTTCTTTGTGTTGTGCTGATATCATGAGTGTGTCATGTAGAAAACAATGTAGAAAGCACAGCTGCTTGCCCTACACAATGGCTGTTGGTGATGTCATATGAGAGCTATGTATAGACCGTATTATCCTGCACTGAGAATGGAGATATGCAGACTGACGTGTAAAGTGAAAAAGGAAAGACACTGCTTTGTTTATGAAGGTACTCTAACTGACATCACCCACAATAACACATTCCTATTCCTAGAGGCCTAACACTGAACCACTGCAGAAACCCTGACAATGAGAGAATGCCCTGGTGCTACACCACTGACCCAGAAACTCGGTGGGAATACTGCAAGGTCCCCAGCTGTGGAGATCAGCCTAGCCCAAGTAAGCCACATTTTGCTCTGAAGAGAATGAATGCAGTCCTCTGGATGGAGAACTTCCAGAATTAACTTTTCAAAAGCAGCATTTTTTTGCTGTTTAGGGGAAAATTAGAAGAGAGAACCCAGACTTGCATTTCCAGTCCCGTCTGGTGTCTACAGAATTGATTACCCAAAGAAAACTAAATTACCAATACTTTATGGTGTCTCTGTTCATAATATTGATGCTGTGAGTTTAATGCAAGTCTGATTTTTACGCTCTGTCACAGTTGAGCCAGTCATTGCTCCAGTGACAGACTGTTATGAGGGGAATGGTACGACTTACCGTGGCATCAGATCCGAGACAATCAGTGGAAAGAACTGTCAGTTCTGGAGCTCCATGCAACCCCACTCACACAAAAAGACACCACAGAACTACCCTCAATCGTAAGAGTCGCTTTGTAAAGTGCCAGGAGCAGGACTGGATCACAGTGCAGTTAGATCTTAAACAATATGGCCCCTGCATCTTTCATTTGCAGGGACCTGAGAAGAAACTTTTGTCGGAACCCAGATGGGGACCGCGCCCCCTGGTGCTTTACTACTGACCCCTCCGTCAGGTGGGAGTACTGCAAGGTGGAGAAATGTCAGCAGCAGCCTCAGCAGCAGCCCGCAGTGGAGACAATCGTGAAGCCAGCTCAACAACCACAGGATACTGGGGTCTCTGTGGAGTCTGTTGCCTTAAATCTCACTCCAGCTCCAACTCCAGCTGAAACAGGTTTACGAAATACCCCAGCTGGTGAAATAGCTGGCTTGTACACCACCACCTCAGCTTTTAGACAGCAAGTTTTACATTTTAGACCAGATAGTTTCAAATAAGGAAATGCAATAATATGTGTGATTTTTGCTGTGTGTAATTACTGTTAACATCACCAAAACCTACCATGTTTTTTTTTTTTTTTTTTTCTTTTTTCTTGTGGGAGAAAATAATGTCTTTTCTATAAGCTCAAAATATAAAATGAACAGTTTTAAACATGAGGATATAGGACTTTTAAAGGCTTCTGAATAACTACAAAAATGCATCACTTAACATTCGGGTTATGTTATGTTCTGTAAACAAATAGGACATTAAGCGATTTGGACGCTGTGCAAACAATATATATATAGAGTCAGATGCAGCTACCTTAGAGAAAATACAGTTATACAAAAAACCTTTTCTTCGTAAGTATAGAGGGTACATGTTACAATAACAATAAAAAATATATAGTAATTACATATATCCGTAACACCATAACACAGATGTTTACCATTGCTATCAAGTATTATGTAGTGTACTTTACACGTAAATGAGACGTGTGTGTCCCATTATACAGCAGGCAGCATAATTGGTTTGTTTACATCAGCTGCATGTGTTGTGGGAAGAACTACATTAACTGCTTTTAACCAGTTTGGGTCATATGAAATCCCTTGTGGATTTCCGGGCTCAGAAGCATGCTGACCTCCTCTTTTGATTCTCTCCTTCGCAGTTTCAGACTGTAAGGAAGGGAATGGACAGAGTTACAGAGGTCCCACATCTATGACTTCCACAGGGGTGACATGCCAAGCCTGGAGTGCCATGAGCCCACATCAGCATGTCAGCTTTACCCCAGAGACACACCCAGACAGAGGCCTGGAGTCCAACGTGAGAGACTGCAGAGTAGCATTTAAGTGTTAAATGTCACATAACAAACACATCTTTTATTTCCTTTGCAGTAATATTCTAAGTCTTTTAATTTGCCAGGACTGTGTATGTTGCACTGGCTGATGCAGTATTTTGACCTTTGTGGTTAGCAATGCAGAAATCCAGATAGTGATGCTAATGGCCCATGGTGTTACACAATGGACCCAAGCAAAAAGTGGGACTATTGCAACATTCCAGACTGTGGTAAGATGTCCTTTAAAGCTAAACAAAATATACAATATTACTATATATATATATATATATATATATATATATTTTTTTTTTTTTTTTACAAAGATAGGGCTTGGTGTAAGATTTAATACAGATGTTACTTGGTACTAGGTTCATTGTTTCCTTGTGGGCAATGGAACTGGGCTGTGAATTTAATTAGTGTTAACAGTTATTAACTTGTGCATTTGTGCAACTCAAAGCTATTGAAAATTGTGGACAGCCGAAGATAAAACCACGACGATGCTTTGGTCGTATTGTTGGTGGATGTAAGTCCACGCCGCATTCCTGGCCCTGGCAGATCAGCCTACGAACCAGGTAACAAACACCAGAGCAGAATATGCACAGCTGAACTCTAATTTTACTGTGAATAATAAACATTAATTTAAAATGTAACAAAAGGGGGCCTTTAAAAAATGCTTTGCATTTCCAGTTCTTCGTGTAAAATACTGAGCTTGTTACTTGCAAACATCTCATGTGAAACAATACAGTTGTCACTGGTTCTCTTTCTCACAGTGCGGGAATTCACTTTTGTGGAGGAGCTTTGATCAAACCACAATGGGTTATAACAGCTGCTCATTGCCTGGAAAGGTAAGGAAGATTCTGTGGTGAAACTACCTTAAAAAGGCTTTAAATGGCAGTCAACACAAACCTGTACTGGGTAAGGCATTAACAATGTGAACAGTATCAATAAAATGTTAACTGAAACATCCTAAATGGATATATATGAACTGTATTTAGTTGTATATTGGAAATTACAATCAATGGAAATTAAGTTTACCTGCTTAGCTACAGAGAGCACAGACTCTCCAAAATTACTGGACAACTGGAAAAACATCACATCATCTGATAAGTCATGATTTCTACTGTGATATGCAAATGACTGGATCAGAATTTGGGATGAAGAACAAAAAGCATTGCATTCATCCTGCCATGTGTGAATTGCTCACGGTGGTGGTGGTGGTTGTTTCCTTAATATACATTAGGTCACTTAATGCCAGCTGAGCTTCATTTAAATATCACAGTATAATTGAGTACTGTTGCTAATTTTGTGCCTCCTTAATTGTCACAGTTTACCTATCTTCTAATGGCTTCTCCAGGCAAGGTAGTATGTTATGTCACAAATTGTACATAAATATTTGCAGCATAAATATGAAGCCAATAAATCTGCTTAATCTATGTAAAGCTATCATGTGAACACAGATGAGTTCTCTTAAGAATGTTTCCAGCACCTTGCTGAATCCATTCTCTCCTGTTTTGGGGCAAGGGTATTACCTAATACTAGAAAACTGAAACTGTAATAGAGTGGCCGCTGAAATTTTGTGTAAATAATATAAACCCCTTTATGAAAAACATAGAACATGTTGTTCAATGCTATATGCATGCACAGTTTCCCTGAATAAATGCCAGTTCGCTATGATAAATAATGTGATTTAACTCAAAAGTACTTCCACATTAATTTAAAAAGTGACAACCAAATACATTTACTGAAAAAAATTTCACTTTTGACTGTGCTTTAACAGATCAAAGAGGCCTGGTGCTTATAAAGTGTATCTCGGAATCCACAAGGAAGCAGCAACAGAGCCCTCAAAGCAGGTGCTGAATCTGGAGAAGCTGATTTTGGGACCTGCAGGAACCGACATTGCATTGCTGAAGCTGGAAAGGTGGAGTGGTTGTTGAAATGCTTCATTTTAGTGAAGTTTATAAGTAGCTACATGGACAACAATAAAATAATGGAGGTCTTCATTTCAGGCCAGCACTCATAACTGACAAAGTACAGCCAGTTTGCTTGCCAGAGAAAGACTACATCGTACCAAATGGAATACCTTGTTATGTGACTGGGTGGGGTGATACACAAGGTCTGTGGACAGTTCATGTTGTTCTGGCATTTGATGAAATACACTTGTTATATTCAAAACTTGTTATATTCACCACAATGACTGAGTATATGACACACAATTGCTCTGATCTTTCAGGAACTGGCGGAGAAGGTTACCTCAAAGAGACTGGCTTCCCAGTCATCGAAAATAAAGTGTGCAACCGCCTTTCGTATCTCGCCGGTAGGGTCAAAGAACATGAGATGTGTGCAGGAAATATCGAGGGGGGCAACGACAGCTGCCAGGTGAGGAAATCCTCTGTGAGGTCACAACAATCAGCGTGATTTAACACACATTTCTTCACCAGCAGCTAAAACTTCTTCAAATACAGATGAAACCTGAGGACCTGCTTCCTCTGATAGCTCTGCTTTCTCCTTCAGGGTGACAGCGGGGGTCCCCTTGTGTGCTACAGCCAAAACTCTTTCGTCCTTCAGGGAGTGACATCTTGGGGGCTTGGATGTGCCAATGCAATGAAGCCTGGCGTCTACACTAGGGTGTCAAAGTTTGTCGACTGGATTGAGGAACAAACTAAAAAGAACTGAGCAATTTTTATGAAAAGCACTGCATGGAGAGCCACAGACTGCTTTATACATATCAAAAACAGCTGTGGGATAGAGTAAAGAAGGGTTAATCACCACACCTGTCAATATATTTCTGCAGTGGCACTGCCAATAAATAAATGAAATAATTCATAATATTTTGTCAACTTTTTTTCAAGTGTGTCAAGTCAATTTCAAATTCAAATTTTGTCACTCTTACAACCATACATAGTAAGACGTGCAGTCAAATCCTTTTTATGACTGTCCATGACATGAAAATAGAACTTACATAACCAGAATTGATTATTTAACAGGTTGAAAAGGAGAATATAAATACAGGTAGAACATATATAAATACTATTACCCAGTAAGTACTACCTTAATAATACTAAAACTAAACTTACTAATACCTTATATTTAAATACTTAATAAAAGATAAATAACATTGGTTGATAGCAGCAGTGAGGAGGAAAGTGCAGATATGCCATGTGGCCTATAGGAGAAACTTTTCCTCACCCTTTAGAAGTGCTTCCCTGTCCGCAACAGAGAGAAGAGTTCATTGTTCAGGTGGCTAAAGTCCTTCACTGTCTTCTTGGCCTTAGACCAGCACCAATTGTTCTAAACAGCCTGCAGGCCAGGGAGCTTCTCTTATTGCACCACCTCCTTGAAAGCTTGTCTATCTTCCCATACCACATTGTGATGCTTCTTGTCAAGATGCTGTCCTTTAAGTATTAATGGTGGTAAACACACTGGCAGGCCTTCCCCACCATGGTGTTAGTTTAACTGGACCACGACAGATCCTGCTTGATGTGAACACCAAGGTATCAGAAACTGGGGTCCTGTGGAGTTTTAAAATTAAGATTAAGATTCTTTATTGTCATTGTATGAGACATACACAGAAATAAAATGAAATGGTAACGCCTTTCCTGCTCTGTGCTGAAGTCTGCTCAGAACGTTTTGTCTTGCTGATGTTCAGGAGGTGGTTCATCTCCTGACACCAGATCTCTAGACTTTCAATCACCTCCAGGTAGGCCATCTCATCATTATGAGATATTATAACAATGCTGTCAGTGTACTTGACAATGGAGTCAAAAGTGCCCATAAAGTCATAAGTATACAATACATACTTCATTAATTTCTGATTAATATGTTTCTCTAAACAGCAGAGACAATCTGTTAATACATTCTGTTCTTTTATATTGCAATATACACTGCAATGGCAAAAATATGTGAACACCTGAGTATCGCACATCCATATTTTCTTCTTGAGCATCTCATTCCAAAAACTGTGGGCATTCATATGGAGTTAGCCTCTCTTTCCTGCTAACAGCCTCCACTTATATAAATATTCCAATATATTTTTGAACATGCAGGGATTTTCAAGAGCTATGGTGAGATCAGGAACTGATTTTGGATAATTAGTCATGGCTCTTCTTGTCTTTCTAATTTATGACAAAGGTTTTCGATAAGGTTGATATCAAGGCTCTCTGCAGGTCCATCAGGTTTGCTAACACTAACCTCAGCAAACCATTTCTGTATGAACATCACATTCTGCGCTGGAGTACTGCCATATTGAAACAGGAAAGAGCTCAGTCAAGCTGATGCCACAGAGTTGGAAGTATAAAATTGTGTAGAATGTGACTGTAGGCTGTGGCATTAATTCCTTCATTCCCCGTAACTCCAGTTGGAGCCTTTTACAAAAAGGACATTTTAAAGTAGTGGTGTAAAACATTTGTTACACAAATTGCTTTATGGTGCACATTCATGTTTAATTTAAAAACAAACAGAATTTAAAAAGATTTTCTATCACTGAAAATGCAGTGTCACCTAAACTTTGAAAAACAGCCCATTATTTATCTTGCACCAAACTTTACAGTTGGCACTATGTATTTGTACATGTAACATGGGACACCATGTACCAAACTC
>JABJVR010007475.1:0-11489 GCA_025773905.1 Chitala chitala | reverse complement strand
AAACCCAACCACCCGAATTAATAAAAAAAATGGGCCATTCTAATAAAAGTTTGGGCCCCCCCCCCCCCCCCCCACACACAGCAAAACAAAACATGCAAGCAGAACGCTATGCTTTGGCCGTGTCTCCACTGCACTAGACTGAGCGAATTCTTAAAGTCCTCTGGCTCCTCGCAGTTCACAAATGCCCCAATTCCACCCCCGCTTAAAGAACGAGGCCTTCTTATCGCAGCCACTTTGCAATGCGGAGGGCTTCCTTATTTTTCCATTTCAGGAGCGTACGATGCAAAAAAAAAAATAAAAAAAACATGATGCAATATTTACAGAGGCAGAGACGCCAAAGAGCCACACGTCATACTGACTGGAATCAAGTCCTCTCAGCACAGCAAATGCATGTAGCGTTTTTTGTTTTTTTACTAATTAAAATGTTAATGTCCCCTGCATTAATCCGTCAAATTAATACAGACACACCTTCAGTCACAGGAGTTGGTTCTTACTAAGGTTCTGCTCCAGTGTTCAGGTGTTCCATTAAATAACAAAAAAACAGATGGGAAGAAAAAAAAACACCAGAGCGGTATTACGATCAAAACAGTGTTCCCCTCTAATCTGTCGCCTGAGCACGAACAGGTGTTTACACCTCAGATGAAAAGCAGCGGGTTAGCAGGACTGCCTCCGTCGTCTCCTTGTGAGGTTGCTGCGAGGCGGTAAACAACAACAAGAAACACAACAAGGGAAAAGGAGGAGCGAGAGAGAGAGAGGGAGAGAGAGAGAGTCAGAGGGAGAGAAAGAGAGTGAGAGAGGGAGAGCGAGAGAGGGAGAGCGAGAGGGAGAGGGGGAGAGGGAGAGGGGGAGAGAGAGTGAAAGAGGGAAAGCGAGATAGGGAGAGCAAGAGAGGGAGAGAGAACAAAAGGGGGAGGAGAGAGAGAGGAAAGGGGAGAGAAGAGAAAGAGGAAAAGGGACAGAGGAGAGAAAAAGTAAGGGAAAGGAAAGGAGTGAAGGGGAAAAAGAAAGAGAGAGAGAGAGAGAGAGAGAGAGAGAGAGAGAGATGAAGAAGGTGCGAAACACCCTCGCCTCCCTGGGGACTGGACCTACCTGGGGCCAGCGGCTGAGCGGGTGGCAGGGAGAGGAGGCCCTGGCGCTGCAGGCTGAGGAGGTGCTGCTGCTGCTGCTGCTGCATCTGCAGGAGCTGCTGCTGGAAGAGGAGCTGCGGGGCGGCCAGCGGCGGCTGCTGGGAGGGAAGAGTGGAGACGGCGGCGATCAGGCAGGGCAGCGGCACGCCGGCACCTCGCTCGCCCGCCTCCCTCTTCCCGCTCCGTGCTCTCGTACGCCACCCGGATCGCGATTCTTCTGCGGAATCTGAGCGCTGGTAATACGTGCCCCCCCCCAGCCACACACAGCGCGCTAACACACGCCCCGAGCTCGTGCACGCGAGTCGTCCCGTGGTCCCAGCCGCCCTTCCGGGATGGCGGGAGAAGGACGAGCACGTGAGAGCGCGCAGGAAGTGCCGAGCGTTGCCGTGGGTTTCTGCTCGTCTCGCCGAGCGCTCGGCAACAGAGGGCTAGTCTGTCTCTAATGCATGCGGCAGCAAAACAAGAAAAACAACAACAACAGCAGCAACAACAGCGGTAACCGTGGCAACATAATAACAGCTCTGAAGCTCTGCGCACAGTTTACTGTAATCCCGCCACTCAGCTGGAACTCAGCACACAGGCACAAAGCCCGCCGGTCAATGTAAATCGAGGGTACACAAGTCCGTGACCAGATATAACCGTGCAAAAACACTGGCTTTGAGCGCTCACAAAGTGTGAGCAGGAGAAGCAGGAGCAAGCCAATAGAAATCACTTAACTACACAGCGCGCACGCTGTGAAAACAAGTGCTGACATAAACTGGCAGTGCAGCATAGTTTTTCACAGCTGTGTTTCATCTTACTTTTCCAGGAATGCTATATGTTTTCTGCTCAGCTGGGTAACTATGGTGCAGGGGTGGCAGTTGGACCCTAAATTGGACTGCATGTAGTTTATTAGCGCACTGGGATGCGCTCTTCAAGGCCTGTCCTCATAGATTGCCTGCTACTCTTTCTGGGAGGAAGAAGAGGGAGGGAACAGATACTGGTGCCATCAGGGCACATTTCTCTGCCAAAACCAGCTGCCCTGGTACCACTGCCTTCCTCCTCCTTGCCTGTGGAGAACGATGAGGACGCAGCATGCTCTCACTAGGCAACTGCGTCTGTGACAGGAGTGGTTGTGTGTGAGCAGCCTGTGGTCTTCAGAAACATGGAGGAGCAGTTTCTCTACTGCAACTCACAGCTGCCTGAGATTCATAAGAAAACATCACCTGAGCAGGCATGGTGGCATCTGGACAGAGGGGTGACAGTGCCATCCAGCCGGCTCGTCTGCACACACACGTTTCTTGTCTAGATCACATCTGTGCCACACGCCCCTCCGTGACACGCCGCGCTGTGGAAAGCGTGACCTCGCCACTTGATTTATGGGCTTGTCAGAGCGTGTGCTTCCCAAGCAACCAGCCCAAATATTTGCAAGAGCTCCACTAATCAGGTGGCTGGAATTTGGGAGACGAGTTCAAGTCTGCTTGCTTTCTGACTTGGGACGCCTGGGACTCGCACAATGTCCGATATCACGTCTGACACGAAGCACAAAGCACTCTGCACAACATCAGGCACTGATAGATGTATTTAACCAGGATCAGCTTCAGCACACAACTGAGCATGCTCAGAAAAGCAATGGAAACTGCACTGTCCCACAACTGAGCATGCTAAGAAAAGCCTTGGCAATCGCACTGTCCCACAACTGAGCATGCTAAGAAAAGCCTTGGCAATCGCACTGTCACAGAACTGAGCATGCCCACATTCACCCCCTGCACTGGAGCACAACGGAGCATGCTCAGAATCAGGAGACATGCTGGTACACTACGGGGCAAGGAGAACGTTGTACAGCGTATTCATTAAACAAACCCTGTCGTGACCAATCGGCTCATGCTCAGGATCAGCTGAAGCACAGCAGAACTCCAGCCGCCGGGTCGACCCGCAGGGCGTGTGCTTCACACGCAGGACACACGTGTTGTACCTCTTTGGCCTGCTTGCCCGGGTGAGTCTGCTGCAGGAGTTGCAGGTGCAGCTGTTCCTGCTGTTTCTTGTAGAACTCTTGCAGATGTTGCTGCAGAAACACAGTACAACGTAAAAGCAAAATGTTTGTTAATTGTATAGCATTTTTAACGTAATAACTTTGTGTCAGGTCAACGTATTATTAGCTGGACATT
Source organism: Chitala chitala (assembly GCA_025773905.1). Classification (NCBI taxonomy): domain Eukaryota; kingdom Metazoa; phylum Chordata; class Actinopteri; order Osteoglossiformes; family Notopteridae; genus Chitala; species Chitala chitala. Next base: position 8,215 of record JABJVR010007475.1, on the reverse strand, counting down.
TTCGTTTCTCAAAAAAGTGAAAACAAAACTGTGAAAACAAAAACGCATGATGACACAGAGGTGCACACCGATATTTCTTCTAGCTTCCCCAAGGATCAACACACACACAGACATGTTTCTGGTAGGGTGAGGAGGACCATGCTCTCTCTGAAGGCGCGCCCACGCGGACAGCCCCAGACAGGCCTAGGCTGGTGTACAACTGTATGATGGAAGGATGGATGGACAGACCAATGGACGTGACATGAGCAGGAATCCAGATATTCCATAATCGATTGGTCCTAACCTTCCTACCTGCGAGGCAGACATGCGGTCAGGTTTATCTGCCCGCTCCAATGCAATCGACCCACCTGTTGCAGCATAACGGCCTGCTGCTGCTGGAGTAGAGCTTGGAGCTGCTGTGGAGACAGGACCTGCTGCTGAAGAAGCTGCTGCATCTGCTGAGGGGTCATCACCTGGGGACTCATCATGGCAGCCCACACTGGCACCTGGGTGGTGGGGCAGACGTAAATCTCACTGCCGGCGGCCAATGAGGATGTAGATGGGAGGGGCAATACACGGGCAGGACATTAGCTGGATGACAAGTACTTAAATATTCAACGATCCAGGTTCAATACTCCTTAGCATTTGAATGGTCTTCCTCAGACGTCGTACTCAGTGCTCACATTGCGTGGCTTAAACAGAACAGTGCTTAACATTAGAATAAGTGACAACTGCATCAGCAAAGAAAAAAACCCACGAAACATATACCAACATAAAAGTACTGAGCATACAAGGACTGTCAAGACAGTACTGACAAAGCCAAGAACCACTGGCAGTTAGAAGGAGTGTTTGAGAAAATGCTACTGTATTGATTTTAAAAGCTGACAAAAAAAAAAAAGTCGGCCGCCTTTACTTCCCAGAAATATTGGAGAAAGCAGTTATGGTGAATAATAGCATTTACAGGGAAAAAAAGAAATACCAGTTACAGTCAAAACATTGAGGATACTTTGTGTATTAATCTCATGACACAGCCAGGGGCATCCTTCTTCTACAACACATCATTGACTGAATATGTTTGTAAGAGCTACAAGCCATCAACGCTGAATGAAAACACTGTCAAAATAAGACAAACACCTATCCTTCTTGAAACGACGGCTTTGGAAGATTCTGGAAGGGCGGATCGATGAGGCAAAGCCTTCAGATTTCTACAGTTTCCACTTGGATTCCTTCTGCACATTAACAAGGGAACGCGCCAGTTAACGTTCAAATAGTTTTTGTAAAAATGCTTAGTTTCTGTCTCAGCATTGAGGAAAAATACCTCTCTGAGTTTTGTCAGTTTGGCAGGGCTGTGCCGAAATGATCAAGTGAGGAAAAAAAAGATGCTCTCAGATGCTTTGCACTTTATGGACACAAGCAGGTGAGCACCTTGGCACCACCTGCTCCTTGTACTCCCGCAGGAAGTGACCTAAGAACACCTGTGGACAAGGATTGGGTCCTGTTGTGAGCACCTGCACTCTTGAGCAGTGAGGGCTGCAGAAAACCAACAGTCGGAATGGGAATCAGGGCAGGTTCGCTCACAGGTACGCCCTTATCACCACGGTCACGTCTTTTATAATCCGTAAATGCCAGTTTCCACATTGACGGTCTGTTTCTAACTTGGTCCATCAAGTAATTTTTGCTGAACAATAACAGGGCTTTTCCAACCATGCTGAGGCTTTGTGGACTGTTTAACATACTGTCACATTAAAACAAGGTCATGTCAAGGCCTCCACTCCCTCCCAATCCTAAGCACCCTTGTTTGATTAGCTGAAACCCCTGCATGGTCGCTAACCATTCTTCATTTTGTAAGTCATTATGCATTAGTAAGCCTGATCACCCGGCTTGACTAATCCTGATGAACTGAATCTCGGCTGAAGGTCAAACCGCAGTTTGGGGACGCATTCATATTCAAATAAATCTTAAAAAATGTGCAGCGGAGTCCCAAACTCAGTGGGAGAATACTATCCTCTAGGAAGACGAATGACTCTTTAAATAAATAAATTAAAAAAAGAACAATCGTTTACACGTGAAACAAACTATTTAAATGCATTCATGCAATTAACCTTCAACAGCTTCAAAGTTTTCTTTCTTCTTGTTTTTTTTTTGTCTGATCTAGAAACAGCGGTCAGATGAAATGTGACATTTTCCATCATAAAAAATGGTCCTCGTCATTTTAATATACTAGCGCAACAAAAGAAAAAGACTTGACCTGATTTTTAAGGCCGTAACTTAACAGTCAGGAGACCAGCGCAGCAAACTGAGCGTGCGGTTTTGGAAACATTGGGAGTAATATTCATTTCGAGACAAGTGGGGAATTAATCAGAAAAGGAGAGAACAGACGAGCCCAAAACAGCAAGAAAAGATCCTTTGTTGCCTTCATAAGCTTTTTAACAGTGCAATGGACAATAAAGGTCTGCACTGTGCAGGTCTTCTGAACGAACACACACACACACACACACACACACACACACACACACACACACACACACACACACACACACACACACACACACACACTCTCCGGTCCTGTCATTCTGAAACCTATCAAGTGGTAATTCCAGCATTTAACTGCATGCTTTTCTGCGCAATACATCACTGCTTGAATAAATGAAAGAAGATATGTAATTCTTCACTGACAACCCATAAATTCAATTTTATACACACACACACGCGCGCGCGCACACACACACACACACACACACACACACACACTCTCATTTACATTTTCAAGTGTATGACATGATAATTGCTGGAACGACACCCCCTCCATACTCCGGGGGTGGGGCTCGGCCGGGGCTGATTGACAGGTGTGGCAAGCACCAAACGGAGCACCAAGATGAATCGCAGATTGTTTTAGTTTGCCGTGGAACGGGCCGTGGCGAGAAGCGGCGACACTAATGGGCGGTAAACAGCTGCAGTCGGTCACAGGACAATCTCATTTGTAATCTCAGAAATAAACGCCGCCAAATAACTCCCTTGGATAGCTTAATGAGATTCCTCAGATTATCTGACATCCGCTGAAGTCGAGCGGAGCGCTAGTCATTCATTATAATTACACCGCCTTTAAGCATTGGCCGACTCCCGTGGAGAGACAGAAGAGGCACCATGAGCGTCACCTTCCAATGAAAGCACCGTACTAGCTCCGTAAAGCAGATCTCACCCCAGCAGCATCTCGATATCACTTCGCTGACCTGGAGTCAGCGCACGCCCGTGTGCGCTTGACTTTCCGACCGAGCTCACAAGAAAAAGCAGAGAAGCAGATGGCCCAGCTGAAGTGTGGAGAGGTCAGCCGTGACATCGTGTGTCTGTGCTGGTCTGCCAGTCATGTTTGGAGGGGATGGACCTTATGTAAGGTACGCCAGACATCTGGGACTTGCCGCACGTGCATACACACAGGCATGAGTGTTTGATACACACAGACACGTGGAAAAAATAAAACAATGCAGCAAGGGCAGGATGGAGAGTGATGGCGAACACAATATGGAAAGTGTCCTGACAAGCTCCTCTTTTCTATTGTCACGCCTACAGTTCTGCTCACATGGAGAAGCATGGAGAAGAAAGGCCCAGGCCATTTGTTTTTATTGAACGTGACAAACTAAAGTAGTGCCCCCGAATTCTCAAATTTAATTCTGCAGCTCATTTTCCTGTAATTAGGCACGACGAGGACTCGCAGGCTCGGCGCAAGGCGTAAACAATCGGAGTGCAGCGAGGTGTGAAAAATGCGGGCCTCCTTCATTGGCAATGATACTGTAAAGATAAATAAAGGGGGATACAGGGGGACACTGCTGGGGGGGGGGTATAATTGCCTAATTGCCTCCACTTCCTGCCTGAGTGCTCCAGTGTATGAGACTTTGGAGTGAAATGGTGTAAGGGACAGCAGCTGTGTAAGGGTTCAAGGCTGTGCAGCCACAGCCTACAGAGATGCCACACCAGAAGATCGGACCCGAGGCTTTGGGACAGTGGGTCAGAACCAAAGCAATATGGCTAAGTACACCTGTCCATTAACCTCTCCTTCAGTGGACTCAAACAGCAGCAGACACCCGTGTTCCACATGACTACCTATCTGAACTCCCAACTGATGTGATATCGGAGCAGCATTTTGAATTTGGTACTTTAAACAACTGAGACGTCATCGTGCAATTCCTTCACACCTTCTGGCACCTCTGAACAGGATCCAGAGGCTGAGCTTAACAAACAGGAGGAAACAGGTCTGACAGCTATCAACAGGAGTGTTGCAAATAGGTGTCATGGATCAGCCAGTACAGCTGATGGTTAGTCACAGGGTTACGGGACTAATGGGCACCTCACTGACCAGCTGGGGACACGTATGCCCAGTCGCTCTGCAATTCAACAACTGGTTTCCTCCCCAGCTCACCTACTTATGAAGGGGAGCATTTCTTGTTAGGACCTGACAGTCAGACCTCCAGTTTCATGTGATGACATATACCTGTTAGAACTATCATTAACCAAGCTACTGACAATAAAAGAACAGAAGCAGTTACAAACTGTTAAAAGCCCATTTAAAAATCAAACTGGCAGCAGTGCTCAACTTTTTTTATTTTTATTGCTGTAGATGTCTTTCAAGGAAGGTCTAAGCAATATTCTGAAGTCCTTGACAAAAACAAGTAAAATTCATTCTCAAATTAAAAAAAACAAATAACACAAAGGACTTCACAAAGACATTATGACTCGAGCTGCTCTGTTTACCGCGCTGTACAACGACACGGCCGAAATTTAACAGGGTAAACTTTTAATTAACGTTATAATTACACGCATCTTGTGGTTTTTAATGGGAAGTCATGGAAATTATCGGCCGCAAACACACTGTGAATATTAACTGAGATGTTGCTGTTGGTAGGAGACGTGCCTATTTGGAGCATTAATCAAAGCAACTTCACGCGATTTGGCCACTCCTGCTGTATTTACCCAGGCAGAAGACTTCTCCACAGTGACGACAAAGGCAAAGATTCACCTGAAGAGTCACCTGAATTAACAACCACAAGGAGAACGAGCCAACCAAATATTTATACAGTTGCACAAATTGTGTTTATTTTACCCTTTTACCTAATTTCCCTTCTGGACCTTTTAAAAACAGAGCAGAGCAGCACATTTTCAATGCGGCCTAGACAGCTTTGGGTATAACAAGTGAACCTGTGTGGAAGACACAGGGAGGGGAGCACAAAGGCAGTGACATCAGCCATGTTCTAGAGGCAAAGCTATGTTTACTATACCGCACACACGTGGGCGTGCCATTTCAGGGGGCCGCTAGTCCCTAAATTGCAACTTCCTACCAAAACGTTTGCCGCCTGACTCTGGTCGAACGACTGTGAAGGTGTCTCAAAAGTACAGAACACGGAGCTGCTTTTCCCATTTACAAAACGCACATTTGCGAGCTGCAGTAAATGTTATTTCAGGGTGAATTTAAAATCGGCCATGGAGAAAATAAACTAGCGTACACTAGAAAGTGAATTCCACAGCATAATGGAACGTGATGAGACAGCTCCTTGTTTTACACTCTCTTTTGGACAGCACAAATGCGTGAGCAATGCACATGTTCACAGACACACACACACACACACACACACACACACACACAACTGTTGTGTACAGCTTTTAAAACTCATCTCAGTGTTAGCACTTAGTGAAAACGTCGTACCCTCAGCTGGGTGTGGGGTTACACACATGCTCTTTGGAAGGTAAAGAAAAAAACAAAAGTAAAAAAAAAAAAATAAAATTTTTATTAAAAACATGTTTCAGTGCGTGACACTGACATATTTAAAGCTGAAAAATAATAAAAACAACTTGCGTCTGATATTCGCATACATAATTGGAAGGCTATTTGACACGGCGCAAAGTAAACACACACACACACACACACACACACACACACACACACCATTTACTGTCGTTCGCCGCTTTGGGACCTGACGGGACAGACAGTAAAAGCCAGCAGCATTTGCCAACCAGACAGGAATACAGTGAAAACTGAAAACTGCAGCTGAAATCTTCTCTGCTTCAATTACCCACAAACAGCAGCAAAGTAGCAGTTTATTGTTCCTCCTTAGGGCTCCAGGGGGGGTTTGGGGGGCGGGGGGTATACAAGGAGGAAAATCAGCTGCCCTAACTAAGCTATAACACACAGCATCCCAGAGGCGGCTGAGTTTAATTACAACTTTAACTCACGACCAAGTTATCCAACCCCACGCTGTACTGGGCACAGCACAACCTGTTATGGTTCGGCACGGCATTCAACACCACTGCGAAGAGCTGCAACAGTTACTGCAGTACTGCATGGACACGCTGGTCAGGTCAGATGAGAAAAGTAGAAAAGTTGCAACCATTTCTCGCATTTCCTGACCCGTATTTAACGTAACTGTGTATCCGAGGAGGGATGTCGCAGGTGAGCAAACACAGCTGGCGAGACGCACCCAGGCCAGGGAGCGTTTGGCAGGATGCTTCTGTTAGCCAAACGTTTTTTCACTGTTTGTCTGTTAGGTGCACAGCGCCTGCTGGGTCAGGATGCCACACAGAAACACAACAAGCCACAACACATGAAGTCTCACCCCCCCCCTCCCAGAATGAAGTTAGAGGGGAAAAAAGAAACACCTGCTAATTACTTTTCTCCTCAGTTCTTATTTTACCAGCAGAGACAGCGTTTGCACAATGCGCCGACCTTTGACCCTGCAAGTGAAACTGCGTACGTACAAAGCCAAGGAAAGACGACTCTAAACTAAAACGTGTGTCGGTGGTTAAACTCGGCTCAGGCGATGGGGCCTGTGTCGGCATCCGAAGTGTCTGAGGTTTGGCAAAGTGCCCCCCCAGAATACCATGCACACAGCCCCCCCAACCCCTCAAAGCCAGGGCAGCACAGTTATTAAAAACAATTCCTCAGGCACTTGGCTGACGCACCAGACTTACCCGGCCTTCCCCAAAACTTAAAACCCCAATTAACAAGAAGGGGCCAATGTCTGTTTCAGAAGAAAACGCCCCAGCAAGAGTGCCGGGCTCGGGCTACGTTTTTTGTTTCTTTTAGACGGGCGGTCTTCCAAAACAGAGGGGGCGTTCGCTCTTCAGCGTTTTAGGTTCACTTCACAAAAACAGGGAGCCCTGTGTCAGCCTCGGCAGCTTGGAGGTGCGGAGCCAAGGAAAACGTGGTGAGAGACCACGAGGAACACTGACGGGAGGGAGACCGGCACGTCCTGTGTGGCTCTCGAGAGCGTGACCCCCGCCCCACCCGCTCACCTGCGGCGGATGCTGTCTGATGTCGCTCTTTGCAAAGTTCAGGTTGTCGAACTGCTGCTCCGGGAGGAAAAGACTTGCTACTTGTAGCACCTGGAGAACAAAAAAAAACAACGCAGTCCTCGTCATCATTGTCATCCTCTTCATCATCATATCAGATGTTACAGTGTTAACACAAACCAGTACAACCAGCTCCATTTAAAGCATTCAAAGTATGTTACACTTAACTTGCTTTATAAACAGAAATGGTGAAAGAAAAGAAGGTTTCAGGTGACCTGTGACAGTACAGAAGGATGTGAACTACTGGTAACATGCAGAGAATCCAGCCGGATACCCACATGCCCCCCAGAGACAAGAATCAACAGCGGAACTTTACATGCCCATCACAGTCTTCGTCTAACAATAACACCGAGTTTCACAACCTGCTTAAACTGGTGCCGTCAAGCGCAACCCGCTGACCGACAGTTGGAAGCCAACAGAACCCGATACAGCCCACATTCAGTACAATTAAATAAAATGTTACTTTTCAGCTCTCGCTTTCTCAACACACGTGACATAAACAGGCCGAGTGTCCACAAAGTCTCCACACAGTTATTAAACTGTTCTAGCACCAGTAACACAGGGATGAAACAGATTCATTAATTTATGCTAACATAACTGGAAAAAAAGTTTTCAAACTGCACAAAAAAATATATATTAGGTAAAATTCCCAGATAATATTTGGGTTCAGCTGTGTGCAGGAATGCTTCAGGCCCTCATCTCTGTTGGTTTAGTTGTGACTATGAATTTGACAGTGTCAGGTTGCTAATGGCTGCAACTCAATGTGTTCAGGCCAGCTGTGAAAACAAACTCCCTGGCCGGCGTCCCAAAGACTACAGACGCACGTCAACGGTGTCATTGTACAATTACAAATGAGAAGCTCTTCTTGCAAAGTTGAAGATTCAGGACTCTTCTTTAA
>JABJVR010007474.1:0-11490 GCA_025773905.1 Chitala chitala | reverse complement strand
TATATATTTTTTTTTTTTTTTTTTTTTACGTACCTGATAATCATAAAATTATGGATCCATACACTAACATGATTATGATGGGTTGACTATTATGAATAAATGCATACACAAACACCATAGGTTTCGGTCTAGTGTGCCTTACTAGATAACAATGTTTGCCAAATTAATGAATACGATACTTTAAAATATGAAGAAGTTTTCCTTCTTAAAGGAAAGAGGAAGTTTTAGAAGAATTGTTCAAAGATATGGTAATATAAACAACATAAAAAGCCAATGGATTAACAGACGGAAAAATTGGGGTAATTACTTTTCACTTGAAAGCTAATGCACAAACTTGAAACAATCTGTGATCCTTAGGTGGATATAGCAGTTGTTTTAACTCTAACAGTCTTTAACAGTGTGCCAAAGTTCTCACAACAATAATGGTCGATTGATCACATTCCCATTTATGCATTCATTTGTCTGTGGGGACACAATTTAAATGAATTACCTTTCTCTGGGGTACAACATAGGCTTTTCTTTACATGAACCTGCCGTCTTCTACGTTCATGTCCACCTGCCTAATTACCATGTGCCATATTCTGTTCTTTCCTAATGAGAAACAAATTTTGTAAAAATTTTATATGATCTCTAAAACAGATGACAGTACTGTTACCAGTATCAGAGATATTGTGTCTTAAAACATTTTTTTTTTTTCTGGTATTCATATTATGGTATGTTTACGTAGCATTGAACGGTGTTACACAATAAAATAAAATAAATCTAGCATAATTTGCATGTTTTAGCTGTGCTATATATCATGTTCTCCTCTTTAAAAAATATTTTATTAAATATTGTTTCAAAAATAGTTTCTGGATATAAATGTTCACTGAAGTAGTTCCAATGATGATGAACAGCCCTTATATATATATATATATATATATATATATATAGAGAGAGAGAGATCAGATATCAGATATGTACCAGTTCAAAAAAATGTATTTACATCCACAGACTACTTGAGAATCAACACCTAGCCACAAAATGCAAGAACAATTATTTACTCGAGTTTGGCTCGCAGAATATTTTTCAGAAGTTTACACTGATGACCACAGATGTTTGCCCCAGCACACCTTCTGCATAATACAACATTTTATAAACTAGAAAAAGTCTTTGTAAAATCCAGTCAATTCAAAAGGATATTAAAGTGATTTTAAAAATTACTAAGTAAAGACTTAAAAGTTAAATTAGTTCAAAATCTCTGTGCTTGGGAGGGTCACAAATTGGACTAGTTATCAGAAGTGAATTGTTACCACTCTTACCTTCTACACATTGTGATTTGTCTAGTCATTACTGTTGTTGTTCCACACTGAGTAGCGTAACAATCATCGTTTGTCGATTTTCTCAGCGTGGCAGAATTTCAAAAGGACAGAACTGATGTAGGTCTCTGCACTGGTCAATAAATAAATAAATGAATAGATAAATAAATAACAAACCTTCCTCTGTCCCAGTGTCTGTTTCATGTTTTAATCCATCACAAGCAGGAGTCCCTCTTCTGCACATTGGTGGGAATTTGATGAACGCACCTCGCACTCGCTCAACAGTGGCTGGTGGCAGAGCAAGTCAGTACTAGTAATGTTAATTTTGGGTGGGGCTGATGTACAGTCTGAGAAGGTGAGTGTGGAATAGTGCGTGTGACTCTGCAAGCTTTCACTCTAATTGCCCCATGGCCTGCAGTGGAGGCTCTCTCTGACTCAGCTGTCTGCGGTGTGCTTAGAGGATTGACAGCTCCTGGGACTCTGGAGAGCAAAAAGCAATTTTCCATAAGAAACAGAGGCCCATTTAAGATTTTAAACACAGTCTGCCGTAGCAGCTGGTAATGCAGTGCCCGACCACACGGTCCTGCATCTGATCTTGGACCCTGACAGACTTTAAATAATCTTCCATTCTTGAATCATAGCAGTACACCCTTGAGTTACATGTTATAATAATAAGAGTCTTATGATTATAGTGAGAAAAAGATTACAGAGCGATTCTTTAGATTTTCATAATTCAGGTCTTCTGATGCCACAAGACACTTTGCTGGATTATATGTTAAACATGCCAAGCACAGGATATTTATGCAACTGCTTTTATCTTTGAATTAGCATAAAGGAATTGAAACGGGATTGTGTTATGGTCTTTAACAGTAAAAACCAAGAAAATGTATGGTGCAGAAGTCAATGTGTTACCATCCTTAACAGAAATGTTATTACACAAGCAAATAAAATTAAGTAATGACTTAAAGACGGTTAAAAAATAGTGAGGTGTGGATAATATTTAAATGAACCTTTAAGTGTTTAGCATTCACTGAAGAGTGTTTTGATTCTTTGGGGTAGGTTGTCTGTATTGTCCTTTTCTTCTAGGCAGCACTAATTTAACTCTTCCAGCCAAACTACATTCAATGCTGTATGGACTGTGGGAACGTAGAGAACGCAATATCGTATTGTATCTCAAACCCTCAGAATGTCTCCAAGTGCTTATGCACTGAAGATGTTTCATAGTTAAGGTACATCAATAAAGACTTAAACCCACCATAAAATAATTTGTTTTTGAAGAGCTGAAGTATATGGGCAGACAGCCAGAGGCTGAACTATCACACTATGTTTTCTCTGCCCCAGACCACAAGCATTCATAGACTGCTTATTCCCCAGTTGAGATGTAAGGCACCGTGTATGAATCCCTGGAGCATTCTGCCCATACCTTTGACACTTTTACCTTTGTGAAAATAGATGTGACCCGTATCCACCCTAACCCCATTACTAACATCACACCCAGCCACAAATATCATGGCAGCAGTGGTTAACCTAAAAATGAAAGCAAGCAATGGAGACAATCAATTTTTGCACTTGAGAGGTTAGAGGCCACGAGGTTAATCCCGTGCCTCACCAGTGGAATTGGTCTTTGAGGGAATTGCTGTTTGACCAGAAGACACTTCTCATCAACTAGCAGGCATTATGTTTTGTTATGTTTTTGTGTCCTTCAATAAACATTCAATAAAAAACCAGGGTTTATGGTGGATTTTATATGAACTGATAGTGCTGCACTGGCACAAAATTCAGCAAAAGGATAACTTGTGTTGTTTGGAGGAAACATTTTGTACTTTTAGACAGGGCGCTCTTCAGCATGTGTCTGAAACTGCTGCTAAATCTTCTGGTGTCAGTATAGCACTATATTTGACTGTCAAAAGTAGGATATATCAAACTACAGAGAATCAGTTGGAGAGTCACACTGTCAACACCACCCTGCTTTTGGTCCCTGTTACATCTGTTCTCTGGATCATTTTGCTGTTATGCCTATTAAAATATCAATTTCATGTTTTTATTTTAAACTGGCACAGCACATTCACTCAAAAGGCTGCCATGCAGACAGACAGGAAAAAAGGCAGTTATATGCTATTGTCTTTTATTTATTTATTTATTATTATTTTTTATAACGTTCTGCCGTTTCCTTTTAGAAAGTCTATCATAGTCCAACAGAGCTGTGTATTATTCACGTCCCCAAGACATCTGTCATTTTTTCATTTATTTACACAATCAAAACTGCAAATAAGTAAATATAATTCTCTTCATAGCTGTAAGAAAAAAGCAATCTGAAAACATTTTTTTGTTCTTACTCTCTAAAAATAATTAGCTATAGTATATGCCAATGTCATACACAGATGTTACCATATGGCATGTGATTCAGTGTTTCAGTCATTATTAATATCCATCCATCCATTATCTTAACTGCTTATTCCTGGTGAGGGTCGTGGGGAAACCTGGAGCCCATCCCAGAGCACAAAGGGCACAGGGCAGGGGACACCCAGGGCGGGGTGCCAACCCACCACAGGGCACACACACTACAGGCAATTTGGACACACCAATCAACCTAACCTGCATGTTTTTGGACTGTGGGAGGAAACCGGAGCACCCGGAGAAAACCCACCAAGCACAGGGAGAACATGCAAACTCCGCGCACACAGACCCAAGGTGGGAATTGCACCCCAGGCCTGGAGGTGCGCGGCAACAGTGCTAACCACCACGCCACCGTGCTGCCTCATTATTAATATATTACTACTATTTCCCACACAGAGATAAAGTACAGGAATTGCCTAGCTAATTTACTGCAAGTGTTATACACAGCAAAATGTATAAAAATTTATGGACAACTTTGGTTTTGCTGACTGCAGTTTCATTATTAATAAACTGTACACGTCAAACATAAGAATGTTGTATGTGTGTCATACTCTGACTAATTGATGCTATCCTTTATGACACCACATATAATTACTTAATTACTAATTACTGATTTATAGTGTGTGTATATATATATATATATAAAACTTTGTGTTGTGTGGCCATGCACCCCCCACGACCTGTTATTTTCTCATTACCTAATTTTGTACTTAGCAGTTTGCCTGCTTGTTCCTGGAGTCTATGGCCTATTTGAATTTACCTTTGCTGTGCCTCCCTTGCTCCCCTTGTTTGTACTGTACTCTGCTTTCCTGTTCCCTTTTTATTCCTGCTTGCATCCTATTGTTTGGTTTTTATGTTACTTCTGAATAAACTCAAATAGGCCGGCTTGCCTTGGTGGTTCCTGTCCACACCGTGACATGTAACATCCACCCTGACACCCAGTTTTATTTTTCCCTAATGCCTAATGACATTGTTGCACGTTATTTAACGTAAAAGTATTTTACATAGATTAAATATGAAAGCAACATAATGGTAATTCAGTTCAATCAACTGAACTCATGAAGATAAGTGACCACAAGGATTTACAAACATATCTGAAAACAGCTTTAAATATGGATCACCTGCAGCCATCTTACCTGTTATTCATGCTCTTGCACTACCTGCTTAGTACCACAGCATCTAAGGTAATTATATAATTTGGATTTTCTTATTTTCAGATTACCTCCAGGACTGCTAATTTTCCAAATAAGGAAAATTTTGATGCATCTGGTGCACATGAAATCACGTAACTCAATAAAAATATGTAAACAAAGAATGTGGGATCAGTTATGAAAAAATTAAATTACTGCTCAAGTTTTAATTTTGAACAATAAACGTGACCTTATTGCAATTCTTATGCTGCATTGCACAATGAGACGTATGACATTTTCATCTACAAGTATCCAGACTAACTGATGCTAGAGAAAAATGTGTGCAACTAATAAATCTTTTAAAATTTCATAACATTTTGCATACATGATTTTGTTTGGACTCTCTTCTTGTGAGCTGTGATATTTGACCAACAACTCACGAAACGTGCGCTCACACATGACGTGGGATGCTGTGATTTGTGTCACGTAGCGCTGGCTAATGCAGGTAAAAATAGCATGCGTACACACCTGGAAAACAAAAAAGAAATTCAAACATTTAATTCCAATCACCTTCTAGATAAGAAAAAGTGCCCGAGACAATGAAATGTTTAAGAACAGCGGAACAACATCGGTATAGCTTGTCAACAGGAGTGATAAGAACTCTTGCATATTGCTAACATGTTGCTCCAGGACCCAATTAAAGTAGTAAACATCTCAAAAGACTGTGAAACAAATGAGTGTGATAAGAATAATGAATTACAGGAGGACTGCCAGGGTAAGATAAGCAGAAGCAAGAGTGTAACCAAGACATAGAAAAGTGGCTGAAACCAGGCCACGTTCTTTACGTGCCTCAATTAAATTTTCTTCTTAAATAAATCACGACAGGGAGACGTATAGCATCAACATGACTGGTAATAAACACAGAGTCTGGAGGTTGAACTCTTTCCAACATTATTATTATTATTATTATTATTTGTTTAATGTTTAACATTACCTTGGGTAATGTCAATAAATGCAAGCACTTTTCCTGCTGCTGTTGTTACTAAATGAAAAGGACAATAAATACAATTTTTATATAATGTGTAACATAATTAATAGTTTTCCCAGTGAAAATAAACTTGTTGCACAGAAAACACCAGTGCATCTCCGCTTATACAGCTACAGAATATTCCAGCACTGTTGCTGAACAGCACAAATCTGCAGAATGGCAGTGGGACACAGGAAGGGAGAGTAAAAGGCCGTGGTTGGGACGGAAATGGCCAGCAGTGCTTCTCCTATCTAACCACATGCTTGGGAGCGCCACAGCCCCTGCCTTTCAGTAGGGGACTCTCTGATCACACAAATTCAACCTGACATGCAAACGAGGCCATCGGGAAAGATGTGCCTTTGAATAGTAATGATACTGATCTCCTGGTCCTTTGGACCACATAATGAAAGCAACGATGGCATTATTTAGTACTATCAAACCTAGACTAACAGCGAGAAATGAGAAAATGCACAATAAACCTAATGTATCTCTGTATATGTAAATGGTATAGCATTGTGAAAAGACATTGCATCTAGTTCATGTAGAACAGGTAGAAAATGTACACACACACACACACACCAACACATATACCATTTGCATAAATGCCATTTTCTATTGGAGGGGGTAGAAACACTAGAAAAATTGTATGTGGGTGGTGTTATAAAGAGATAATAATAATGGTATGTATATAAATCTCAATTTTTAAAAGGCTGGGTGAATGAGACAGCTCACCCTCCTTTCTCAGATCTCTGCATATCATAAGCAATGTTCAGGAAATATGCCCACATCTCTGTAAAGGGAATTAAAACATCAAGAGTAAGACTGCTTCATGTTGATAACAGTAAGCTTGGGTGAGAGACAGAAACATTTTGCTTGAAGGAGTCAGAATTAAAAAAACAAAAAGTTCTTTTTGTTATTATCTTATGGACTTTGGAATTTCCAGACTTCACACGGAGTTTATCAAACCAGTGAAGTCAGAGTGGAATTCCAATGCTAAACCAAATGTAAAAACTAAAATGTATCTGAAACCAGTTTATGTTAAAATGGAAAGAATGTACTGCAGTCATTAGGATGGGGGAAGAGTCATGGATTAATATTAGTTTATTTTAGGTAATTGCTTGTTTTCCAATTTTCACACATGCCAGTGTTTATGCAATACCTGACCAACGTTTGAGTACACTTCCATGAAATAAAGTTTGAAACCGTATACTTCAGCTATTATTATATAATATGGCAGTTTAATTCTAAAAAAAGGTGAACTCATATAAAATAAATGTAGGCTGTAGAAAGTGTACTCAAACTTTATTAGTATAACTGTCACAAATGAGGTAGGCTGAGGCGAGGTCCAACTGCCGAGAGGGAGATTTAAGGAACAAGGCAAAAATGGAGTACAAAAGGTTCAAGAAGGGTCAAAACAAGGAGAGGACTAACAGAGAGGACTAGCTTCACAACTAGACAGTACAACTCAACAACCTGCAAAATACTGACACACAGGGAGATTTTAAATAAGGACTTTAACAAGACACAACTGGCAGTTACTAATTACACTCAGAGAGAAAACAAGGCACATAGGAGGGAACATTGATACCTAGCGGACATGGGAGAAACAACGGGTATAGGCATGAAAGTGCGAGGCATGCGGCGATACCACACAGCCGGGCTGCGGGGCATGCGGCGAGACCTGGGGAACCTTGACTAAGGTCTCAGGAGCTGACTGGGTCTGGACTACAGAACAGAGAAGAACTGGTGCTTCTGGGGTCTGGGTGGCACAATTCATAACCGGGACCTGGCAAAACATGGACAGGTAGGTTTTTTATTGCACATGACCCATGGACCAGAATACTTGGTCTCTGGGTGACTGCTGTCATCAGGTGGCGCTACTGGGTTTGAGCTGCTCAGGTGATTACACCCGATCTCCTGCATTGAATTGTCTGGGCACTGCAGTGGACCTGGGGGACAGTCATCACAGTTGTCTGAGTGGCCACAACTGCTAATACAGCTCATTCCATCTGAAGAGCTTCCTCTACCCGTTCAGGTGACAACGGAGCTGTACAGTCAGTTTTGTCCCACTCAAATTCACTGTCTGCCTCAGAGCTTGAAAGCAGATCCATATGAATTGACAGACACCTCATGGGCTCAAGGCTAACTGCACCCAATCGCAGAGACTCAGCAGACTCCCTGCTTTTGCACATCATCACAAAAAAGTCAAGGTTTGTGCAAAAATCCAAAAATGTCATCTCGGGAATCTTCCAGGTCTTTTGCTGTTGCCTTGCCCACTCAGCAGCATCCCCTTTCAGCTGCTGAATAGCAAAGGCAATCTTGTCCTTCTCAGTTCTGCATTAGTTGGAGTACATGTCAAAATGATCAAAAAGTCCATTTACAAAAGTATCCAGGCGGTCGGAGGCGCCATCAAACACGGCAGGCATGGGAGGCTTAATAGCCCTCCCTCTCACTGGACCTCATTTCATAGGGCTGGTTGGTCTGTCATGAATGAGGTAGGCTGAGGTGAGGTCCAAATGCAGAGAGGGAGATTTGTTAAGGAACAAGGCAAAAAAAAAAAAAAAATGAGGCAAGGACTAGCTTCACAACTCAACAACCAGCCACATACTGAGATCTTAAATACAGAGTTTAACAAGACACAACTGGCAATTACTAATTACACTCAGAGATTAACATGAGGCACACAGGAAGGAATATCTGGTGGACATGGGATAAATTACAGGTATAGGCATGACAATGACGTATCTAAAATTTCCTCATGTCGGGTACAGGGACAAATATGAGCAAACTCTTATTACTCATATTTGTATTTTTGATTTGAGCGAGGTATATAGAATGTATTCAGAAAGGTTTTCAGCAGCACAGATTTATTCAGCTCTTTGATTACTAGTAACCAACTGATAACCTAATAATAACATGGACACAATAACACACTTTAACATGACGTAAATAAACTTGTATCATTTTTGCACCATTTAAATCTTATGAGATATTGAAGTCTTGGTACAAAAGAATAAAAATAAATAAAAATAAACAAATAAAGAGAAGAGAGGAGAGAACAGGACCTGACTGACTTGACATGTACAGTAGCTGAGTGGTGCTACCAGTTTGTCTGTGTTTTATGTCTTGGCAATAGAGCTTCGGTTATGGCCATGCAATTCATTGTATGAATGCAATTTACAAACGGTTCCATTAGATCTTTTTTTTTTCTTTTTCTGAGAAAATTAAAGGAATACTATTAAAAACTGTCATGACATACAAATTAATTTCATTACATAATGCCCCATTTTTGTGGTTCATTGGATTACAAATACTTGTGATTCAAAGAGCTGGGGCCCATTCGCCTACATTGAGATGTTAGGTCAAATTTCAGTCTGCAAAAAAAAAAAAAAAAAAAAAAAATCAATATAGAAAAATAAATAAATAAATAAAATAGGAAGAAGTTCATTACATGACTGTTTATGTTGCCAGATGGTTGTTTAATGTCAACAGATGTTTTTGTACTTCAGACTGACAGCATAACTGATGGCTCAGCATGTGCTAAAGAGATGACTGATACTCAGTGACAGAAAGTCTGAGATTTTTATTTCAAATGTCAGTGACCTTTAATAAATAACTCAACTTTATTACAATGCTCTTTGTTTATTATTCTCTGTAACATTGCTTTGTTTCTTTGCAGTCGATTTACAATTCAGCTCCTTTATTATGGTAAGGAGAAGTGCCTGTTTTAAAGTAAGGAACTCAATCGCATGTTTAAATGAAGAGCGAAATTCTGTAAGATAACAGAAAAGTTGCTTTCTGTGGCACTAGACTTCCCAGATCCAGGCTGGCTATTTTTACTTCCACATCTAGCCAACATCTTTGATCAGTTCAATGTCTTAAATGTAGGACTGCAAGATACGTCACAACTTTCGCATTTGCAGAAAAAAACATCAGTAGCTGGATCAAACTGCAACGTTTAAAGCTGTCTGGGATAAGCAATATGAGTCTCATGCAACTTTTCTGTCTCTAATCTGACTTGATGTGTACAGTTAATATGAAGTTGGCCGCTGGCTGTCACATGCAGGAAACTGCAGTTTCATTTAAGAAAGGGAGCGGACATTGGTAATTGCTAAATAAAAAACTTTTTTCAGTGTTCTACATTTGTATGTCAGTTTCAGGTCCTGCTGCTGTGCTCCATTACAATCAAATTCCTCATGTATGTTCATGAAATATGCCAAATTAACAGTCACTGATATAACCCTAATATAACCCTTCTTGTATTACACAATTTTTGTACTATGGTTATTTTTTGTGTATTCACTTTCCTGAACACAGTCATGGTTGGTTATTCTTCATTGGGATAAACTATCAACAAATACCTGATTCTCATTTGGGAGGAGTGGCACACAACAGTGTGGTCTTTGAATAGGGCCCTCAAATATTAGGTAAATCTAGCTTGGTCACATGGAGTCGCAGTCTTACCAGGATTCCATTTATATCTACAGGTTTCTTTAAAATCTTCTTAAGAATATGCTTGATATAGTCCATATAACGGCTCAAGCAAAAACACTTGTCATCAGACGTAGAACACTCATCATCAGATGGTGCTCTTTTAAAGACGCTGAGTGTGTGAACAGTAACAAATATCCAGACTTTCTGGTTCATTGTCTTTACCTTTGTCTCTGCGCTGGTTCACCTGACTGTCTGTCTGTTCTCACCCATTGTTGTCTTTGTTATGAATTGTTTTTGTGGATAAATCTCTGACTGGCTAAACAAAGGCAATTTCTGGATTTCGATTGTTGAACTTCATGGACAATGACCACTGTGCATCTGAATATACTACAATTCATTGGTCATTGGGTGGTACAATGTAGCATGTGAAAAATATGCCAATTTCTCTCACATACTGCTGTGGGCAGAATGAGAACCAATGTCTTTTCTTTTGAGGTATCAGTACTACGAACAATCATTCAGCTTTGAACAGAATTAGTTTTGATTCTAGCTGAATGGGTAAAATGATCGTGACATCTCTAAATAATTTTGATGGATGCTTTGAGGGTGTGTTTTTCTGAAAACGAAAATCAGTTCATTATTTCTGCTTCTAATATCACTGTGCCAGTGTAATTATGATCAATAAATTTTTAACTTAGAATATTTCATAAGTTCTTAACTAAATGAGTACATGATAAATTTCCTCTAATTAAGCTAAATTATAATTTGCATTATTATTTGATAAATACAAATGAATGAATGAAATGAAATGAAATAGTGAAGAAAAGGCATTTTACTGTAGCAACATGGTATATGTGGAACTCTTCTACATTATAATTAATTTTGTCATCATCAGGTTCAGCATATAGATAACTACTGTGTAAAGTTCTAGTGTGTCAAGAAGAATGCAGAATTTTCACAATACTAGAGTTTAAACCTTAGTCTAATAAATACAATAACATTATGACAAACAGAAGTGATTTATATTAAGCATGGATATAAGGAAATCTCAGGATCGCAAGGAATTTCAAATGCAGCTGTTGAAACTTTAACTGTTTGTAAAGAACTTTTTAATTGAATGATCATAGTTTGTTTGGGGGGGGGGGGGGGGGGGGGGGGGGGGGGGGGGGGGGGGGGGGGGGGGGGGGGGGGGGGGGGGGGGGGG
>JABJVR010007473.1:0-11491 GCA_025773905.1 Chitala chitala | reverse complement strand
TGTGTGTGTGTGTGTGTGTGTGTGTGTGTGTGTGTGTGTGTGTGTGTGTGTGTGTGTGTGTGTGTGTGTGTAAGTAATATTATTTCTGCTGCCAAAGAGAATCTAAATGAAGAGTCCTTTCCAAACTTCCCCAGCACCCTCACCAGAGAATAACTAGGCTGCCAGCATTCAGGGTGTTTTCATTGTGTGCAACAAGTAAGGATTGTTTTCCTCAACAACCCACTCAGCCATGCTAAGAAGAGCTCCAGTGTTTCCTCCAAGGAAGTTATGTGCTGTGAATTTCTTAGCATCACGTTCTAGAAATGTTGAGTTGTTTCGGTAACAAACCCTGGTTGAATATGCAACCAATTTGCTGTAATTCCAGTTCTCTCATTACTGTGGTGTAGAAAAGTGTGGGGACTGTCCAGTCAAGTGATGCGCATTGAATACTACACAGCCTGGCTCCAACTGCTACATCCAAACAGAGATCAGGAATTTTCCATGGCAATGAAAGAGACTGTCTTCTCCAAGCCTTTTCCAAGCTTTTAATTTTTGAGTTAGTTCTTCATAAGGTTGGGTAATGCAGGGAAACTATATGATAACCATTGTGGCTGCTTATGAGAGAGACAAATTACACAAAATCTACATGATTACTCTATATGATTAATTTATATGATTATATGATAGAGTATTTACAATTCAATAGATACACTGGGAGGACCAGTGACTGTACATTGAAAATTAATCACTTAGGTAAACATGTGTTGAGAGGGACATAACACAATGAAGGATAATGAAGATAACAGCTTTATTTTGAAAAGCTTATGAACGGCTTGACATCTGATCAGCAATGTGCTAGTAGTTCATTTTTTTATCCACCTTACATTATGCTTGCCTAAATTTTATGTGGAAGTAGTACTTATGACAGATGCAGATCTAGCAAAATAATTTATCCCAAATATCACAGAAATTAAAGAAAGATAAGCTAAGCAAATTTCTGGTACAAAGCATTCCTACACACAAACTATTATCATTATGATCGGATACAATTCATTTACATAGGTGGTGCCTGTTACAGAATACAGCGCTGAACGCTGAACAATATAACTTTTTTGTCTCCCTGCAGAGTATTTTAAAATTCTTCTCAGTCATGCGCAGACTTCAATTTGGTCACTACTGCAAAATGTTTTATCAAATCGTTTTCATTGACAATCACATTATTTATATATTTTACTGTTAAAATATAAGAAGGTTATTTTTAAAAGATTTCATCTGCCAATGGCCAAACGCATAACTGAAAAGGAAGTTGAAAACAAAGATAGCTCAATCCACTTAAAAATGATCTCTAAACATTTTATTCTTATTAAAAAATATATGGCGTTGTACAGTATGAGCAACAACATTGAAAATGTAGTACCATAACCATGCAAAACAGAGAATTCTAGTTAATTTTTTTTTTGTACAAATGTTAAACATTTTTACAAAGTTATAATAAAACAGTTTAAAAACAATGACAATATTAACACCCTGAGATTAGATTTTTTTTTTTTTCTGAAAAATACCTATAAAAATCTGTGAGCAATAAAAAATGTTCATTTACCATAGTAATTGGGGGACGCTTTGGGTGCTTTTCCACTTGCACACCTTAGCCGTACTGCACTGTACCATACTAACAAAACACGGCTCCATACAGGAATTGTTCTCACTTTTCCATTGATTATGAAATAGCACTGCTGCTCACAGTAACATTTGGTTTGGATGTTCTCTTTTTCACTTCCTTCTTAACATGGAGGAGTGAGTAATCTCACTCCCACATCTGATGATTGTTTTTTCAGTAACATATGATTAATATATAATACATAAAATGACTGATCATGAAAATGAAGAAAAATATGGTCAGGTGACTTAGCCGATATGTCCGAAAACATATTTTTGTTTGATTTCCCCTTTTAAAAAGGGTCAAAGAAGACCAAAAACAACACTGTCTTCATTTGAAATGAAAAACGGTGCCTGCAGTGGGGCACAGAAACACCCCAGCCAATGACTTCACTGTGATATAATGGAGCACTCTTCAGCTCTGTGTCCAGCTCACTTTCACCTTGCTCCTGAGCAGGGCCCATGTGGCAGGGTACATCATGATATGGTAAAGGTTTGGTAAAAGTGCAATGGAGAACCATTTGAAATGCGTTTGGTGCTGTACAGCGTGGTTAAGATGTAACAGTGGAAAAGTGCCATTTCAGTAAGAGTGTAGGTTTACAGTTTCATTTTTCCTGACTGTATTGAACTGTATATCTCTTGTGTCATTGGGACATAGTTCTTCACCTGGTCATCAAGAAAATACACGGGATCTTGGACCACAGCTGGATTAAACCCCTCTTCTACTAGCTTCATCTTCATCTGCTTGTACGTCCCTGTGACATCCATTGAATCCTGAATGTAATGTTAATAAATCAGTTGTAAATTGTAAATTGTCAGCCAAAACCTTAACGGATAGTACTCATACGAGCCCTCGTTGTCACTTTTACAGTTATGTTGTTCAGAGGTCGGTGAGGGGCTTAAACATCCGTGGAGCGGCTCTCGTACCTGAATCCTTACGAAGCGAGGCCGGGCGTAGCTCGGGAGGTAGCTGCTAACGCACTGGAACACGTTGCAGCAGTCAAACTCCATCTCTTGTTTTACAGTAACAGCTGCCATTCCTATTCTCCCCTCATGACCTTTGTAAAAAAAATTCATTCACTGTAACTTCACCTAGATTACTTAACAAGCCTGTTAGATTCAGCTCACGGGATCTAGGCAAGACGACTATTGCCATTGATCAACACCTGACGGGTTTTACGAAGCTGTCATGAAAAAGGTGCCTCACCTGGCACTTTGACACCATACACGTTCACCTCCTCAATACAATCAGCCATGGCAAGGATATCTGACACCTCTGTGGTGGCCACGTTCTCCCCTTTCCATCTGTACAAACACAGAAGTAAGGTAGACATGGGACTGTGGCTGGTATTGAGGCTAAGCAGCCATTGGCACTAACCAGGGGCAAGTCACATACTTGCTTCTAACATCTGGTTTGATGTTATGATTACCTCTCATTATGTGTTCCAGAGACAGCTGATAATGTAACTGAATGATGGGATCTTGTAGGGTGGGCCTTTATTCAGTTTATATGTCCGTATCCACAGTTTTTGGTGGAGGGGGTCACTGGGCACTTCATATTCGTTTTCAAATTCAAAGACTTTTAAGTACCTTTGGTTCACTTTCAAATACTAAAACTGCACCCTAACCCCACCTCAACTGATGGGACCTTGTAAAATGTATAAAATTTATAAGTTTATAACTTACATCCTTTAAGATTTTGCATAAAATAATCTGTTGGGGCATGAAAATGGTGATGACATGCAACACTTTGTCAATACTTTACATTTTAATGCATCAGTACAACATGTGTTTATTCTAATGTTATATTCAATTCAATTAATTTAAATGAACTTTATTAACCCCAGAGGGAAACTGCTTTGCCTACTTACTTCTTGCACATGACAAAAAACAAATAAAGAAAGAAAGATGGAGTCACATCAATACAATAAATGCAGTAATGATACAATATAGTAAATAATGTATATGTGAATATATGAATGTATGTATATGAGTAGTGATATGAAATCTGATAGCAGTTTCAGCAAAAACAAAATATTTGTATTTATGAGCGAGTACATTCCTATCGCCTATGTAACTAAACTTTCACATTTTATAGGTATTCAAAGACTGTACTGCGCACGCACACACACACACACACTGTATACTGTATATACACTATACACAGGCAGAGCCAGGAGATGAGATGTGCTGTGGGATTACCATATACAGTGGAACCTTGGATTGCGAGTAACTTGGTTTATAAGTGCTTTGCAAGACGAGCAAAATTTTTTTATAAAGTTTAACTTGGTTCATGAGCGAGCTCTTGCAAGATGAGCATTTTCATATCAAGTACGATATGTTTTTTATATCATATTGTAGCGGTGGCGGCTAGCCATGATACTGACGAGGAAGTGCGATTGCCTAATCGTTATTAATCGTGTCCTAACATGGACAATTAGGCAGATCACAAAGAAAATCACCCACACGCACACCGGAGATTTGGGGCAAGGGGTCTACACTCATACGCCCAAATACACTCAGGGTGGAACACAACTAAATTACAGGGGTTACCGGGAAGGTGAATTATCGCCCTTCCCGGCTGCCGCCCACTGGTCGCGGCGCCGACGTCACACAATCATACTTCAAATGAGATTAGGGAGATGTGCAAAATGTGGGATGCAGTACAAAATTCTCCTCCCTCTCGTCTCCCTCACGTCAGCCGCAACTCTTTTCAAACGTAAAGTTCAGGTTAATTTGCTTTATACTGTGTATTAATCATTGTTATTTGTTTCCGATATTAGGGACAATTTGTCCCATTAAAAATTATTTTTATATGAATATTTTTGGGTGTGTGGAACAGATCATCCGACTATACATTATTTCCATATGGAAAAACTCGCTTTGATATACAAGCATTTTGGATTACAAGCACTGTCATGGAACGAATTATGGTCGCAATCCAAGGTTCACTGTATATAATAAAGCTAATTCAGATGTCAACGACTCTGTAAAGTTGTCACTATAAGGAAGTGAACAAGAACATCCTCATACCTGAAAGTGTCACCAACCCGATCCTGGAAATAGATGAAATTGTCCTGATCAATCCTGAGCAGGTCACCAGTGTTGAAGTACAGATCTCCTGGCTTAAACACATTCCTCAACCTCTTCTTCTCTGTCTGTTGTACATTTCTTGCATATCCATTGAAGGGAGCAATTCTGGTTATCTTTGAAACTAACAGTCCAGTCTCACCTGCAAAAGAGAGGCCCTTAGAACAGAGGAACTCAGATTTGTTTAATACTTATGCATGATATTTAATTACACATATTGTTTAAGGAGTAAAATTTACACACGTAAATGTACATGTGGACACACAGCTCATCTTTGGCCCCACAATTTTTTTCCTCCTTACAAATTTTTGGCTGTTCTTCTTTATTGTCTTCAGGCTTTTCTTCTTGAGCTCTTTGAACATTATTTATGCACATATGACTGAAACGCCATGGACCATCCTGCACCATTCTTAAAATGTCTTGACGGCAACTTTGTTGTGAGAGATGCATTAAAAAAAATACATTTAGTAGAACTGATCTGAACTGGTATGGCTTACACCTACCTTTGGTGGCTTCCACACACAGACCTTGGGAATTCCTTACAGGCTCATCTTTCTCTGTGTCATATTTAATCAGCGAGTAGGGGAACAGCTTCTGTAACAGGTATCAGAACAGCACTAAACCATGACTTCCTCTCAACAGGGACATTGTGTCACTGTTCGGGTCAGCTGTAGTTGTACTCTTGAACCTTACCCTGTGGAAACAGTTCATCCGGCCCACAGCCCCCACCTTCCCAGTGGTGTTCATGAATCCAACATTTCCCTCTGTGGCAGCATACAGCTCCCTGACCTGAATGTTGCCAAACCGATTTAGAAACTCCTTCCAGACGTCTGCTCGTATGCCATTGCCAATGGCAACCCTTACATTGTGCTCTCTGTCACCGACTTTCTGCAGGGAGAGGAATAATTTCTTTAAAGAGTTTCATTTTATTTTACATTTTTCCTTATAAATGAAGACAGATGCTGACTGCTGAAAAGCATTTTATTAAAGGATCAATCAAGGAATCATTTAAGGCAATTACTTCTGCAGGATTTAGGCTAAAGAGGTTGTCTCAGACATTAAAACATGGCAAAAACAAGCATCTGTATGTCACAGACTGGAATTCATATTACTTTGACTGACCTCCACAGCATACATTTTTTAATTTGTTTAAGATGCATTTGGTCTTCACAAAATGGCTTTTATTTGTAGTTTAAAAATGGGGAAAGCTGTTACCTTTGGTGTGTTACAGAGGTAGCGCATTGTCTCACCAATGTACTGGATCACTGTAACGTTGTACCTCCGGCAGTCGTCCCAGAACTGAGAGGCCGAGAATTTTCTCCGCAGAACTACGGTCACACCTGAAATAAGAGAAAGATGGAATCTGATTATATAGCTACAACAATGCCAATGTGGAAGATATTTCTCTTTTTGAATGTCAGAGCAGAATAAAAAGTTTTATTTATTTAAAGGAACAGTGTCTACTGACAATAAAATTCTTAATATTAAACTGTTAATTTTAATAAATGTTAATTCCAACAGGTAAAAGGAAATGGATGATACAAAATACTATATTATTCTATTAGATATTGCTAAACTTCTGCAGGCAAAATCATTGAACGTTGCTTTCAAGAGCACCTCTTTCGATAGCCCCAGCAAAACCAATGAAGAACCCAGCGCTGTGGTAGAGCGGGAGGTTAATGTAGAAAACATCCTTGGAGGTGACTCCGGCTAGGGACTGAATGAAAGCCGCTGCCCACACTCTCTCCTGCGTGATTACGGCAGCTTTTGGTAGACCTTGGAAAAGTATGCAAAATTAAAATGGTCAGCTCTTCATAGCGGAGAAAACACCATTCACCTGTAAGATTTCAGCGTCAAGTGGCTGACCACATCGCTTAAAGCCTCATCGTAGTTTGCATTTGAAACTGTAATTGTCTTAGAACGATCCACAAAATGTTGTCATATTGTCACAAACTTCTGTACTGTTTTCACCAGACCCTACCTGTTGTCCCTGATGTGTAAATATACACCGCTGAGCTTTTCATTGTTACATTTGACCTGAATGCTTCGGACACCGGCTCCTGCGACGCCTGGTTGATCTTGTCTAGGAGGCTTTCCATGCCCACGGTGTCACAGCGCTCAGCAAGAATAAAAACCGAAATATTTTGTTCTCGCAACGTTGTCAGTATTTCTTCCACGGCACTTTTCAGTTCTGGAATTAGGGTAAATACATTATTACATAGAATTGATGTATAGTAGTTATATATTTATAAACACCCATTGCGTTTGTGTACTGATGTGCCACATATGGAAACCTATGCATTTACAACCTTTGTTAACACATCGCATGGGTGTACCCTGGCTTGCGATACAGGCTACCTGCGTCCACCCATGACCCTGTACAGGATAAGCAGCTGGGAGATGTATGAAGGGAGGCTACATTTAGGAAAATGATGTAGCGTTCTTCTATTTATACTTCTAAAGTTTTTTTTAATCTAGAATAAACGCCTCAGTTTTTTCAACAAGTTGTAAATTTCAACACAAATCTTTAATCCAAACTGTGGTGCAGCTGGATAACCAAAGTAAATACATCTTACCTTCAGCAACGATAAGCACTTTTGCCCCGCAGCATGAGAAACAGTGTAATAAAGACCTGGATCTGATATTGTAGTTTAAGAGCGCAGCTGCGCAGCCTAATTTAGCAAGGCCAATCCAGATCCACAAAAAACAAGGCTCATTCCCCAAGAAAAGGGCGACTGTGTCTCCCTCTTTCAAGCACGCGTGCGTCTTCAAAGCTCTGGCTACTTTGTTGCTTTGCTGGTCGAAGTCCAGGTAAGTGTAGGTCTTGTTCTCAAAGATGACAAACGGTTGATCGGCCTTCTTCTTCACTGCATCCAAGAAACAGTCTAAAAGTGTATAGAAGCGCTGTTTATTTTTGTATTTTGAAAGCCTAAGTCCAAACCCGATAGTCTTTAAAATAAATAGGCAATCCTGTACAAAGTAAGGAAACCATGTCTGTAAAAGCATATGCAGGAAAACTAAGCTGACCAAAATTGATATCACGAGCACATACATAATGCACTATTGTATTTAACTTCCAACACCTCGGCCGAACTGATTTGCCAAGTATGCTCTTGTTTTGCGTTGGTATGAAGTCCCCTGCGAAATATGGAATGTCACTATCGCTGCTTTTTGAGTATGTTTCGTGGAAGATAAGGTTGCCAGATAGCGAAACAAAATACTGTAGTCGTTGGACCTACAAATATTTACAACAGGTTACAGTTATTACAGCTGAAATGCTGTATGTGGAAAAAAATGCAATTGCATTGTACCGTTTTATTCTGTTGACACTGAATCACTTTGATGTGTTTTTTTGGACGATATTAGTGTGAGTGACACTGAGGCTGTGACTGTGTAAATAACACTATTTTCAGCCAGAACTTGTTTAGCCTGTTTTAAAATACATGGAATGTGTAACGTAATATTGAATAATTATATCGCCACAGCTTTGATCTGTCGTGTTTTGTGTCTACAATATATGGAAATACACTGTTCTGTATTAAACTTCAATTTCTCTACAGTCCCACTGACATTGGCTTGACTGTATAATTTTTATGTTTTCAGAAAAGTCTATTCCATTTTAAGTAGCTGGCTGAGTTTCAGAAGACGGATGTCATTCGTCGGCAAGTTGGTCGTATTCCGCCTTTGTAGTAAACTAAAAAGCACACATTTTATTCTTGCATACGACTAAGTAAATTGTTTATTTGACTTTTTAAACACAACAGATTTGAAGTGACGCTCTTTATTAAACCAACAACAAGTCTTGCATCCAACCCCCTATATAGCTTCCACTAAAGGCACAACGTTGCATGTGCTGCAATGCTGTGATCTTCATATCAGCCTTTCATCAGTGTACAGCTGTTCAGTGCTGAAAACAAGCCGCGTCGATCTAATCCCCCTTTTTCCACTATCGCAAACTGGCAACCCAGCGTTCTTGTAGACGAAGGAACAGTAGGCGGACCGGTCTGCTAACCAATATTCCACGGAGGTGGAGTTCAGTTTACGAAACATTTTCGCTTTAAAGTTGGTACAGTACTAACGCAGTACATTGCTTTTTTCACGTTTCTCGATTTTGCTTATTTTGTACATTTTTTCCGCCTCACTAATGTTTCTTAGTCTCCGTAACTTCGCTCGTGACACTAAGACTTGGAGTTGTGAGAAATGATCCATCGTTTAATGTAAATATGACATGTTTTTCTCGCTTTGATACATAACTTGGTATATACATAATTCCGTCTAACATTTCTGTATGAATTTATGTAAAATGCTGCAAAATTTAAAAATCCCTCTAACACGTTATATGACCAGGCGTAAAAGAAAGGAACGATATAACTTTCATATACGTCATTTTCTTTTGTGTAAAAAATATTTTACCCGCGATTTTTTTTTTTTTTTTTTTAGATTTTACTGCAATAGCCTGTACAACAGGGTTAAGGTGGTACAATTCAGTTCCGGTCCCGGGAGCTGTAGTGATTGCAGATTTTTCTTCCAACCAATTCATTTTAATTTGAACAATATGAAATATGTTACGTCGTTGATCCTCGTCATTAATCCTTATTTTTGCATCTACCTGCAATCGGCTGACTTAATGAGTTGAGAGAAAACAATAGTTACAAACAAGAAAGTTAAAATTGAGACTTGTGCTTTAAGATCTCTAATATATATATGTGTGTGTGTGTGTGTGTGTGTGTGTGTGTGTGTACGTACATATATAAATCATTATTTGTAGTCAAATTTTAATAATTAATGAACAACAAAAATATGTGCCAATGACAAAGAAAGCTTAAACAATACCAGCGACTTAAGTGAATATTAACAGGGAATGGATTACAAGAACAAAAAATAAATCTGTTATAAATGATAAAAAGCAACATCAGCATGTGTCACGCTTTTTTTCTTAGTAAAAACAAATAAAGTTTGCTGAAAAAATCTGGATTGGTACCGTAACTATACAATAAATAAATAAATTTTAAAAGTCTTAGTTGAGATTAAGGTTCAATTAAAAGCAGAAACTGTCTGAAACAAAAACATGTACCCATTGTGGCCCCCCCAGAAAAGGATTCTAAACACCCCTGGCCTAAAAGATTATTTCTCGGTATTTTATATCTTTTCTTCTCGACAGTCTCACCTGAAAACGTGTGTCTGCACGGCCGTGACGCGCCGAACTGCAGCTTAACACGTAGTTTTTAAATGAATTGAAATGAAATTGACAAAATACTTAATAATATCTGTCAAAATACTTGTTGCAGTACTTATTTCGGTTTGAAAAGTAACTAAGTGTCGTATTATTAGGATTAAAACCTCAACATGTAACGTATGCACAAAATTACGAATACGGTATCTGACACAGATAAATATACAAATGAAAAAAGTGCGAATACAAACTATTTTTAAATTCTTTTGGTACAAAATCACTAAAATAGTTCTTACCGCTTTAGTATTGGTACTACGTCGCTTGCGACTTTTAATTTTACTATGTTCTAGAAAATTTGGACAAATGTTTCCATGTACGTCAGTGCTAATTGCTTTACTAACTTCCAACCCCAACTCTACACATTATTTCTAAAATATACTTGTAAAATTCCCATATTTTATGATATTTTAACGGTTGTTTTTTATTATTACAGTTAAGTCGCGTCAGAATTTTTTGTTCACATTTTTGCAAAGTTTGCGTCAAGGTAAGAATTTCTTTCAATAATGCACGGATGTTGCATTTAATTTACTGACTGCAAAGAATTTCACTGGCCCTGAACTACTGCAAGTATACTAGTACCTGACAAGATAGACAACAACAACATCGGGAGGAAGTATGGCAAGTATGTATGTATACTACATGGTACTGTAAACCTCTGGTAACTGGGTTAACTTGTTTGCCTAAATTGGTCGGGTAGTTAGAGATCGCAAAATATTCGTTAATGAATGATGATACATGATAACGGGAATTGTTAAAGCAGAACTACTTAGCGGTTTACACTTCGATGTATATGTGCAACTAACTCTGCTGCATTGCCGAACAGTTTCAGTTAGACTACACATTGGGTATTTATTATATACAGTATAATACGTTTATGGTTTTGTGATTGCATATGTTGGTTATAATAGGAAATTTTTTTAATCCCTCACAAGAATTAGAAGTTCACATCTCAAAGCCTGTGGGGTTATTATATCACTGTGTCCACCTGTAAATTTAAACATGGGTATGTAATGTGTTGTAAGTGTAATGAATGGGACCTTCACAGTGTCAATACTGAATCCACTTGCCCAGCAAGGGCACGTGAAGGCAGTGAGCTGAGCCAAAACAAATCCAAAACACAGGTCCAAAAAGCCAAAGAAGTCTCTCCAAAATGAGGATGACAAGGCAAATTAACACAAAGGGGAAGACAGGAACAATAGTTGAGAAGGGTGGGATTGCAGGACAGGACAGGAGAGGTGCTTTGTAGACACAGACAAATAAGTGGTTTTAGGTGTAGCCGATGTGAGTCTTGTGCACTGCAGACATACAAACATGAAGACTTGTCTGTCTCAGTGATTGTCACAGTGATTTTTTCACATTTAATTGATGATTTAATTGCATATATATATATATATATATATATAGGCCTGGGAGCTTGAGGGTCCTGTGCAGTATCTTATCTGTTCCTAGGACTGCGCTCTTCTGGACAGAGATCTCAGATGTTGTTCCTGGGATCTGATGGAGCCACTCTCCCAGTTTGGGGGTCACAGCCCT
>JABJVR010007472.1:0-11492 GCA_025773905.1 Chitala chitala | reverse complement strand
CCCCCCCCCCCCCCCCCCCCCCCCCCCCCCCCCCCCCCCCCCCCCCCCCCCGTGAATTTCTGGCACATATCCAGCCGCTTGTGAATAGCTGCAATGTGTGGATGTCATGTTTTTTTGTTGTACTGCGAGTTTATAATGTTATGCTTAAGGAGGTGTTAAACATCGTCAATGCCAATTATGGGTAATAAATTGACGTTTATAATTCGTCTCATAAAACCGTTGCAGAATACGTGACTCACAAAACCAATTCAGAGAGAATTAGGCGCGACATTTCTGCAAGACAGAAGCAGAACAGCACATGGCCACATTCACACCTTTTCATTTTGTACGTCGTGGGTGTTCGTATTTATTCTCGCTTTAATGCAGTTAATTATGCCTAATCACCCTTCCCATCAAACTCAAAATCTAATTCACGTTTAACTAACAAAGATTCCTAAGAGAACAAAATGTGCGGCACGAAAAGTTCGTCAGAATTTCTGTACAAATTTCAGGTCATCTTTTGAGAAATTACAAAAAATAACGTACAGTGATTGTAAAAGCTATACGCGCTGGCGCGCGCACACACACCCGCGGTGCAACTTTTATTATCTAAACAATCAGTCAAGCAGCCCATATGTATTCCATTTTTCTCCACGGAACAAAGTAACTATCTAATACAATAATAATGACTTTCTCAAACAAAGCTGCCGTCTTTTCTGTTAAGTTTTACAAGACATATTTCAAGATCAACTCCCTTAAGACTTATTTTTTTATAACCGTTAGATGTAATGCACCATATTTGCATAATGAAGTCCTCTGTTTATTACAAAATCGTGCATTTATTTCACCAAGGGCCATTAAACCTGCACAAAGTAGTAAAGAACATGAAGGCTTTGCAGAATACAAAATTAAAATGCAAATGTGACTTAATTGTGAGGTTTAGGTCTATATTGGCCAATATAACGTTAGCCAAACAGGTATAATTCACACTTCAGACTTGGCAGAGCTCCACCGTAATGCATTGTGTAGAAGGGGCCTTGGCGGTAGAGCGAAGCTGTTAGAGGCACACAACAACACTTGTGTTTGTATTGTATAAATTCTGCTTTTCTGTTTTGAGGAGCAGGAGAGTGGTGGGCGAACGTCACGCACAAAGATCGCTTTTGTCATACCATTTGTCACGCGTAAGCATGAAAGGATGCGTAAACGGTTTCGAGCGATGCTTTGGTTTTTGGAGCCCGTTTGTGGATGGCAAAAGCAAAGAGGGCGGGTAGCGAATGAGCAGAATTGCGCTCGGCTGTATTAGTCCGGTCACAGTCCTGCGTTGACAGCGTCTGGAACGCAGCGCTACAAGTGATCCATCTCACATGCCTGGGCTGCATTTTTTGTTGTCTAACATGAGGAGACATCATCATGTTGGTCCCACCTATGACTGTTATAGGTTTTTAGGTTTTACCATTGTCTCAACAACATTTTCATCATGTTGACTGATACAGTAATATACTTGTGTAACATAGATAAAGAAATCAGTTTAAATTTTTTGTGTGCACCCTGTAACTCTGACTCTCATTTAGTATCTGATGTTAAAATCCAGCAGGCAAAATTCATGAACATTAACAAAACACTCCTCACGTTGTGTTCAGAAACACTTTACGTTCTTCGACCTTTCTTTAAAAATTTTAAATATTCTTTGCATTATTCACATCTTGATAATTTGGTCTGGTATGAAAAAAAAAACCTAGAAAACAGAAAGTTTGGCCTTTGTCTTATGTTTTGTACTTTATTAGTAAGAATAAACGTCAGATTCCTGAAGTCAATGTTGAGATATTCTGAATGAACACAAAGGTTCACATATTTTTTTTTCTCCTTTATAAAACTGAATACATACGTATTATGTGTTTTGAAGAGCATGGCTTAGACAAAGTCTAGTTTTGCAGATGTTTGGATGACAGACAGCAGATTAATTTGATGCTGTCTCAATGCAATGGATCAGAGTGACAATAATGAATAAAGCTAACAGTTGTGGTCTACAGAGGACTGGCACTTGTGAAGAAATGTTTCAAAATGCAGTACTCTCCAGTCAAAGTTATATAATCATTTTCTTTTTTATTGTATATTGTTAGTATACGTAAGCGGCTAGCCAAACATTTTACCTTTGATGTAATATTTTAATACTGACACATGCAGCGAATTATACAATGTTTTAGAGCCACTTTGTCCCACAATCAAGTTAACAAATGTAACAACCACCTGCAGTTGTTGTGTGTTGTTGTGTGAGAGAATGTTAAAAACTGTTGTTTATATCTTAGACTTTTGTATCTAACTTCCCTTGTCTGTGTATTTTTAGGAACACTACATAGTGATGCTATGGATTGCACTTTATACCATGCTTTATCCTCTTTCCAAATCTATTACTAATAGTTAATTGGATACTCTTTATGACTGGAATACATTTTTCTGCAACAATTCTTTACTAGAGGATTCATGTTAAATTTAAGGCTTAATCTGAACATTTTGTCTGATACCCCCCCCACTGTAGAGGTTTATTTGTGTTCTGTACATTTTGTGTCACTAAAGACTTAATTTCTTCTGAATTCTGAATGAATCAATGAATGATCAATGAATTGATCAGCATTTATTTTGAGTATAATTATACACTGATACATATACAGACAAATCCAACTTGTATCTGGTAGACCAAAGTCCTGTGATTGACACTTCCTGTAGACAACTTTTTTGGGGCTCCGGCTTGTAACTTGATATGAAAGAGGCAGGACCCAAAAACTGTTTGCAGAACTCATCTGTACAACATTAAATATGAATTTTGAAGTTCAGAAAAAAAGATTGAAGGACTAGTGGAAGCATTGTAAGAAAAACCTAGAGTTCAGACATTTAAAAAAGCAATTTCAGATGGTCGAGATTTTCCATTCTTCAGAAGCAATTTTATATTTATGTTTGCATTTTGCTGCTCTCAATTTTAAATTCACTTTATCCATTTGGGGTAAAGGTTCTTCAAGGACATCTTTTAAGACTTTAGGGTCTGATCCACTGGAAACAGTACTACTCTGTACAATACATGACAATGGTGCTCTTTATTGAAATGCAGGCATTACAAGCTTTCATTTTTATTACTTCAGACCTTTACAGTCAGCCAACATAATGTCACAGCTTGTAAGCAGTCCCTCAGCCTTTCTAAAGTGGTGGTAGCTGTAATTGTTTAAGGGACATGGCATGCTAATTTTGACAATGCTAATTTTGGGGTTGCTAAGAAAATTTGTGTTAGCTGAAAAGTGCCACTTGGTTGAACGGTGTGACTGATGAAAATAAGCAAATCATTATCAGCAGACAGGTTTAAATGTTTTATTTTTGAAAGATAATCTCTCTTTGTTTACTCACAGGAGGAGTGGGAGGCTATGTGAATACAGATTACATGTGTCAGAGGTACTCCAATACAGATGTGTCAGAGGTACTCCAACACAGCATAAACACACGGATGCAATGTCTGATCAAGTAGATTAACATGACAGTTATTAGCAATTCTGTGGCAGCATGAAAAGGCTTTTATGAAGAAATGCGTACTTAATATGCATCATTAAGATTAACAACCCCACATGAATCAAACAAGTTACAGTGTTTTGATAGTTTTAAATAATCACAGTTGTGACTGCCCGGAAAAATTGTCCCAAAAAAAAAAAACTGCCACATTCATGGGTATTGCCAATATGTGTGTCTCCTGAAGGAAGATGTCAATAGTCTGAAAAGAAATATACTAAGCAACAAGTCTAGGAAAGGGACATAGCCAACCAAAGGCAAAGAAAGACCACAGCAAACAGCAAAGACCACAACAGGAATCTGTCTCACAAAGCAAGCTCAAATAAGATACAGTTTAATCTAAATTGCCACTTTCTAAAATCTAGTAAGTAGAATCAGCACCAAGGCATCTCAGCAGTAGTTGGGATTTTTCTCTAACGAGCCAGCTTCATGAGATTGAAAAATCAAGTTTAAAAGCAAAGTCGCACTGAGGTTAGTAAAATAGTCCTCAAATCGTGCTTTGTAAGAAACACCCTAGGAAGTATAGACCAAAACAGGACTTAGGTAAACTTCCTAACCTAGAGACAATTGGGTGCAATCAAACAAACAAACAAGACAAGGAGGGGCTTTAAACAGGGAAATTAGACTGCTGCTTTGCACAGCAACCAGAAAAGACACTGGGGACATAATGGAAACACCTGGAAGGATCGAAGTCACAATGCAAACTACAGCTCTGTGGGAAATATGCACAGCCTAGGAAATCATTTTAGAATAATTTAAACACCTTAGTTTACCCAAAGCAGGTTCCCCTAGGTTATTTTAATTAAACGATGACAGAAGCTTCTTAATTGCTTCAACATCAAGCAGAGCACACACTGATTACACCTACCCAACAAAACCATTAAATTAGACAGACATTGTAATTCATGGTGCATTTAAAGAAAGAGTCACATTTTAAGATAATATAAAGCATTTTTTCTTATTGCAATAAGGTTCACAAGTTACCCCAAAGTCACACCTACATGTCACTGGTGCAAAAACATATGCAGTATATTTGACTCAACTCACCTGTCAGATGCTTCAGACTGATATTACTGCATCGCATATCATATATACAGAGAATGAGGTGAAGCATTGACTTTGAAGGTATACAAAAAACGTCCATTTGCCAAACAACTGAAAGTAATTATGAAAAATAACTTTTCTAAGGACAGTAGTTCACACTCTCATAATTGGTATCACTCAGTTTAATTGGATTGGTGTTGTGCTATTGACTTTTTGGCCGTGTATGTGTGCAGTCTTAGTATACAATTTGTCAAATTCAACTCATTGAATACTCAGTGAATTATGATGGTTTGCTTATTTGTTAGATGAAGCTTGTCTGGAGGGGAGTGACCCACAGTTAATGCCTCTATTTATGTTCATGTTTCTACTTAGATTCATGTGTGTGCAATGTAGGAGGTCTCTCAGAAACCAGCAAGCACGTGATCTCCTTCAGAACAGCCTTTGTTTAATCTCCTTTGAAAGCTAGTCAAGGCTCATTGCTGCTTCACTTGGGTTTTATTTTAAAAAATACATTTTTAAGTGGTGGATGTGCTTGGCCGACTCCTATAATGTGAGCCTGTGCGGCATGTGGGAGAGGACAGTGTTGCACGCCGATGGCTCGAGCGTCTCGTCTTTCTAACGTATCAGTGGGCCAGATGAGTTGGCACAGTGATGGGTGGAGCAATCCAAAGAGAAAATGAGACACAAAAGATGAAGAAAGCACTGTGGGTAGATAACATATGATGAGGCAAGGCAAACAGCCCAGCAGATGTGCAGGTGTGCAGAACATCACAGGGCACAGTAACAGGACAGGAGAGCCTTAGACTAGCTCTGTCTACATGGTCCAGACATGAGCCCTTAAATTGAGGGATTTAGCTATTTAAATTTATGGCATGGAATTGATTTTGTACAAGCTGTAAATCTTAATATCTCTGATTATAAAGCGATTATGGACATTTACAGTTGTGAAGTTTAATTTGTGATAAACTTTCAGTAAGTGTGTTGATTCAAACCGGAACATTTATAGCACGTCTAAAACTACTTGGGCCACCATGATAAAGAATGTAACTTTACAGTGTTTATCTACAGACAATTACACCTCCATCTTGGATAATAAAGTTGACCTTATTTTAAACGACTGAACATGAGATGTCAGATTGGACAAACATTAACACTTTTGTTAGAGTGCAAGTCAGATGTTTGCTGCATTAGCTAAAACATAGAAACGTCTAACTGACTGCCATTTTCGCAGAATGCATTGCACAATCACAGGAACAAATACACAACTAATAACAGTAAACCAAATATAGGAGACCATCCTTAACAGACTGGTAAAATAAGGCAAGATTGAAAAACAATCAACTGAGACATCTCTAAGGGTGTTTTCAAACTGTGTTTACGCTAGTCCAAATCAATGAACCAACTTGGACTATTTTCTCCTTGGTTCAGGAAGTTCATGAAGTGAACCAAAATGTATCACTAACAGTTATGTGAGACTGTTCTCTGCTTTCATTGGTTAAAAGAGTCTGGGGTGGGAATGAGATCGTAAACACAGGGAGAAGATCCTTGTTGTGTACTGGTGAATAGCCATATGAAAGAAATTTGCTCTGGACCATGGACAAATAGCACAACTGGCATTTGCTCATAACTGTATGAAACTGAAGAAGACCTGGAAAATTTGTGATTGCTCATTTTCAAGTTTTCATATACAGAACATGGTAAGTGGTACTACCATGCATTGAAATGCTTATCACACATAACTAATTATCTGTACTGTCTCCTCAGTCTTTTCACTTTTACATGGCACTGCTCAGCAGACTGTACAAACCCCTTCTTCGTAAGCTGTTGACTGAACATTTTGAACACTTCAGTGTTTTTATGAGTTGTTTGTGTGAGCTGTTCCCATCTTTCCCAAATATCAAGAAGACAACGCACATCGTTGCTAGTCCAGGTCAGATCGCGATTTATTGTCCTGCTTACTGCTAGCGCTAGATGTTTCAATTGTTTACGTTAACTCTGCTGCATCCTAACATGCAAAGTGCACGTGGTTAAGGGAGCTGGTTAGGTAAAACATGCAGTGTACACCTTGTAGTTCACACCACAAATGAAACGCTCCAGAGTTTGTGTGGGACCGGACCTAGACCACACCCAGAAAAGGGTCTTGGAGCGGTTGTTTTGGTCTGCATCTGAGTGCTGTGTTCGGACCTGCCCAAACAAATCACACCAATGGGGCAAATGAGCCAAAGTTTGATTCAACCTGATTAAACAAGGCAGGTATGAAAACACCCTTAAACATGGAGTCCCAGTCCAATAGAACTTGCCTTGTTCAGTCAGCTTTCCAATTATATTGACAACAATAGTTTTTTTGCTGGTATTTAGAATTCCACTATTTCCTGTCACATGTGTCACACTGAAAAGTGGGGTGACATAGGAGAGATAGTAGTTTCTTTATTATTTACTTTTATTCTTTTTTTGTAATGGTAATTGTAATACTGTTATAATATCATATAAATTAATAATAATATATTATAAGCCACGAGCCCCATGTTTGGGACTTATAACACATATTGTATGATGCAGCACTGCTCACACTCCTGTAGAGCTGCATTTCCTCTAGATGAGCAGTAAACAGTATTTTACGATGGATGAATAAGTAAATAAGTGATGAAACAGTGATTTCCTCACACTGTGCCCCTCTCACAGAAGATGGATGGATAGGTGGATGGATGATGTATGAAGGGATAAGATAATGGGATTTCTCTCTTTTTTTGTTTGAACGAGGTCACCCTTCAGTAGCACCACAGCATTATAGGAAAGAGGCACTGGATCAAAAAGGCCCTAAAAATTGTTGCACAATAGTTTCAGTACTTTTGGTCATTTTGCTTCCATTAATATACAACTCCCTACCTATAATGCAGCTATATAAATCTTTGCATAATATTATTCTCAGAAGTCTTCAAATGCAGCTTTATCCTGTAGCTCCCTTATGAAGACCATATGCTTGGTGTTGTACAAGTGATGCTGGAACAATGAGTTGTATTTCCAGTTTTACACACCCAGGGATATTAAAATAACATACAGAAAAAAGCAGGTTGTTAGTGTTTAAAATATGCCATTTGCAGAAGTAATTAAATTGCCTTATGTATATGGCTAGAAACTTGGCAAATGCTAGAAGTGATAAACAGTTCACTGCCCTCTATCTTTTTAAACAACTTAGTATTTACTTAATTATTTCAGGTTAAGTACTTTGCTCTTGGGTTTAACTGCAGTTTCTCACCTTGAAGTATATACCTGCAACATTTTTCACAATTCCTTTGAGTAAATGGTAAGAATTAGTTTTGAGTCAGCTCTGGCTCTACAGGGGCTGAATAGGGACAGCAGCCTCCCTGAACAACATGCCTTTGGTTTGTGGCAGGCAAACTATAGGGGCAGGGATACAGTTAAAACCTCAACCATAAATGTGCTAGCTCACCATGCCATCCACTATGCCAGTGCACAAATGTAAAACTATTGTCTGATGATGGGCAGCCATGCCAGGCTTTTTCAGGGCTCTTTGACTCTTAGAGAGTCATGTTTTTCTATAGGCTGTGTACAAGCTAAGATCTGCCCAAATGAAAGGACTGGTGCTCTGAATATTTCACATTCTCAAGAAATCTCAAAGAAAGAAGAACACAGCACAAGTACACCTTCCAGAACTGCAAAAAAATATGACAGGGTGACATTGTAATCCCTGATCTTACCTTTCTGGTCCACTGATCCACTTACCCCTGTGCTTTACAGACTGTCATTACACCAGAGAAATGTGTGCCCTTAAATCTGAGAGGATAGGGTACCTTTTGTGTCTGGTTGAGTGGGCTAAAAAAAACACATGATGTCTGAAACAAAACTCCTCCCAAAAAGGAGTAAATTAATTAAAAAGTCAGAGCTCCATATCTTCTCACTCAACATCACTTTTATGATGCAGTAATATGAGCCCTCTCTTCAAATCCTTAACCCCAATCTTTGGATGGATGAATTATTAAAGCCAGTACAGTGACAGACCACCCATAAGCAAGTCAGACCTCCAACATGTCTCCCATTCACTGACAAACTTTCCTCAGAGGTAAATAACATCTCTGGATGGCAGGCAGCCTTTATTCAGCACCCAGGGAGCTAGTGCTGACCCTCTTGCTCAAAGACACACACGGCTGTGCCGGGATTCAAACCGGGAGACTTCTGTATCCTAGCCTGATATTCTACCCATTACGCCACCGGGCCACTTGAAAGTGCATGCTTACAAAAGTGTGCTGTTTGTATTCTTCCTGCCTAGCATAATTTAATTTTA
Source organism: Chitala chitala (assembly GCA_025773905.1). Classification (NCBI taxonomy): domain Eukaryota; kingdom Metazoa; phylum Chordata; class Actinopteri; order Osteoglossiformes; family Notopteridae; genus Chitala; species Chitala chitala. The sequence goes on along the minus strand of JABJVR010007472.1, from coordinate 2,617 downwards.
TTTGAATTACATATTCATAAAAGCAAAAAAAAAAACAATCAGCAGTAACAGCTGCTGACTCAGGCCATGGAAAGGGAACACAGAAATAAAACTCACAAATGGCAGTAACATTACATTCCACAGAGGGATTTCTTTTCCTTTGTCTTTTTGCCCTATTTTGTTATTTGTGGGCAAGTTTCCATACCAACATGATTGGAGTGTAAGTTGAAGGGAGAAAACGCTTGCAAATCTCACTTCTAGAATAGTGGTTCTTTTGACTTGAAAGTGACTGAGACAAGCCCCAGAACCTGTCTCTGGGGAGCATGATCTCCTGTCAAAGCTCTGTTCAACATTGTAATTCTAAAAATTTACATTAAGGGGGTAAGACTCTTTCACTGAAAATACCTGCACTGACTTATTTTAAAAAGCAAAACCAAGAAAAAAACAGTTACCTGTTAACAAGAAAGTGAATCTTATGGAAGGTATTGCTTGCAGCTGCTGAAATTCACATAAATCCATGTTGCACCTACCAAATTCCTGATAGATACTAATAATTAACTAAGTAATTTAATTAGCAGTATGTAGTGATACCTAAGAAATATGTCTTTAAAATATTTGTACATTTTACATTAAATGTATTTTCCTAACCAAAGGCTTAACCACACCTTCACAGCTGAACATGCAGTTTGTAATTTCTGCATTCATTTAGCATAATTATTGCTATTATATAAAAAAGAGCGACCAAATCACTGCTAAATCAAGCAGAGTGTCAAGAAAAGAATAGAATTCACCAAGCAGTTGTTCTGTTCATCATCCCTGAGCCTTACATTTTAATTATGGTTATTCTTGCTTATGTATTCATAAAAGTCAAATTTCTTTACCAGCCATCCAATCAAGTTAAAACAAAAAATTTTTTTCTTCATCATTTTTACTGCCAATTACTGATTTCTATTCATAAGCGTGAAAATATGACAAACTATGCTGTGCTTTGTGTGTGTATGCGTCTTCTTGATGGTTATTAACTGTGTTGGCAGTCCGTGTTAGAGTCGTCCTGAATTACAAAAAGGTTGCCTGGTTTCGCTGAAAGACCCACGAATCCACACCTGCTTGGCTGATGAAGAGCGGTCACTCAAGCAGTCAAGGCGCTGTCCATAGGAGTTCTGTGTAGCATAAGGTACTTGCAGTGCTTGTCAATGGTCACACATTCACATTTGTTAGATTTTCTATGATGTGAGACAGCAGGAAATATTGACTAGCACATAAAATGTGCAGAACAAACACAACTGAATGGACTTTCTGTTGAGGCCTCACTATCATTTTCAGTACTGTACAAGTCGTTGTCGACTTACAACTGTTAGTGAGGCCACCATTGTCATAGAGACAATAGATTAGATTAGATCAAACTTTATTGATCCCACAGCGGGGAAATTCTCTTGTTACAAAGCTAACAGGGAAGTGGAATTAAGATGCAAGAAAACAAGGTGCAAGAAATTACTGAAATTACTAATAACTCAACTTGCTACCACTGTTCTCACAGTGGTAACAGCAAAAGCTGAAAGAGATGGATGGAGAACCACTCAGAACGCCTACGCACTCATGGTGAGGTGATGAGGTCCTGTGGCAATGATGACCTCTATAATTGAGGTTTTTTGGACTGCTGACCCCAAAATGGAGGACACTGTATGGCAGCTGTCAACCCTGTGTATTATTTATACACATATACAGACTCTTTGATGTAAAACTGGTCATGTGACCGCCCAGACATGGAGGGCAACCTTACTAGGGTTTTGGATTGTGAAAAAGACCTGGAAAATTTGTGATTGCCCATTTTCAAGTTTTCATATACAGTACATGGTGAGTGGTACTACCATGCATTGAAATGCTTATCACACAGCTCCAGTAAGAACTAGAGACGTCTCAAATATTGCACATATTACAAACATATATTAACACAATGTAACCAACATCTCCAATAAATAGTAGTAAAAAAAAAAAACAGAAATTGTCACTCCACTTTTTTTTAACCAGTCTTTCTTAAAGGGTTTTGTGAACTAAATTGAAATTTTCCTCCAGGAAGGAAGGGCTTATTGTAGTTCAGAATCATTTGGTTTTGCAGGTTCCATCAACTCCTCCAAGGGACAAATAATTTTCAATTTTTTTTTTCATTTTCTGAAAAGATTGCAGTGCTGAAAATTAAGTTGAAATGCAATGTGTCTTTCATACCTCAAACTGTAAAACAAGGAACCAGTCTATGACTAGTTATTTCAGACCAGTGTTGATATTGCAGCCTAAACATTATAGCAGTTTCATGTTATTTTCTCTGTACTTTACATTTCACTGAATGGGACCAGTATGGAGAGTCTGGGTCCAACAGCAGTTTTTTAAATATTCCAGCACTCTGTACAGAACACCTTGGTCAGCAGAACCTGAACCTGATTACAAAATTAGAAACAGACTGAAAGGTTTTTAGCAAATGCATGTACCTTTATGACGAGTTCCTCCAACAGCTAGAATGCAAAAGCTAAAGTCAGAGTGACAAATAAAACACAGAACAAACATGTGCTCTCTCTCTCTCACTCACACACACACACACACACACACACACACACACACACACACACACACACACACACACACA
>JABJVR010007471.1:0-11493 GCA_025773905.1 Chitala chitala | reverse complement strand
TGTGTGATGTGTAAGCTTGATGTTAGAATGCTGGTTGTGTAGTGACAGTTAGCAGTGTGTGATGTGTAAGCTTGATGCTAGAATGCTGGTTGTGTAGTAACAGTTAGCAGTGTGTGATGTGTAAGCTTGATGTTAGAATGCTGGTTGTGTAGTGACAGTTAGCAGTGTGTGATGTGTAAGCTTGATGCTAGAATGCTGGATGTGTAGTGACAGTTAGCAGTGTGTGATGTGTAAGCTTGATTTTTTTTGTGTTGTTTGGAATTATCAGTTTTCTATCTCTGTTCCTCTAATAAATTATGCATTTTTCTTGGTGCTGGAAAACAAACTGGAGGTTGTTCATGTATTCATTGTATAGTGGCAGATAATGTGAAACAGTTGTGCTGCCTGTTTGTTTATTTATGTACTTGTTTATTTATTTATTACGCATGTACTGTATATGTATCCATTTCCAGAGCACAGAGAAGAGTGTTGTGGCGTACGGTCACATGGTACTGTGGAGCACAGAGAAGAGTGTTGTGGCGTACGGTCACATGGTACTGTGGAGCACAGAACGACTCTCCCCGATCATGGCTGGATGTTGAGTGTTGGATCTTGTACTGGGCATACTTGAGCTCATCTGTCTGCATCGCAGCTGGACTCGGACAGTTCTGCTCATGTCGCCGGCAGGACCCATTCTACACCGAGCGCAGATCTGCTTTGGTCTTGGGCTGCAGTTGGTCTGCTCACGTCATTAGTGGAGAGAAGCAGCTTTTTTAAAGTCGTGGCATGGAAAATGTGGAGTTTTGGAGAGTTATAAAGCGAGAAGCAATGATTTCCTTGTTGAGTCGCTTGTGTCTCTGTTGAGATTTGTGGCAGGAGCACAGCTGCGGGCCAAAGCCGTGTGTCGAAGCCAGACGGGGCAAAGTGGCTGAAGGTGCCTACATCGTCACACCTGTGAGATGGGCGGTGAATGTCTCTGTGTTCAGCTATGTTCTACTCAGCTCACGATGACTGACCAGGAGACATCATTGAAGTAACATTGGAGCTTCATGGTATGCATTAATGTTTTAAAAACCACACATATGTGTTCTGAAGCCATGCACATGTAGTGCTTCACGATATCTTGTTTGCACTGACTTTAAGTTTAAACAGCATAAAGAGTGATTTTATCTGTGGTTTCAATCATGCTGGTTCACATCGCCATTTTTCAGCTGCCTGCAGAAGTTGTTTAAATTGTAAAAATATGGTTTGTTATGTTGAACCGAAGCTGAGGTATGTGTAGACTACTACTGCAGTACTATTGTATTTTTGTAGTTAAACCCCTCTGCATTGTCCTGGTGTTGAATGCTTCATTGCTGTAATTTTACAATTTTACTACAAGTCCAAACAAGTGACAACAATACTAACCTGACAACACAGCGTGTTATACAACTGCCATTGACCAACTGTGCGGTCTCCCAGCGGGCCCCTTCCGATGTTTCTCTGATTGGCTCCAGATTTCCTGTTTGGTACAATTCTCTCTGTGGACACTTCCGGGTCCGTGTGGGGCCATTCTTGGGGGACAGTGCTCTTCATTCCATTCATAAATCTTTCTTTTTTTGGTACCACATGTGTGGATTATCTTTTATGCTTCGTGCTGCCAACCTTTTGTGTCTGCTGGGCCACGTTGGAGTTGGCAGAGAGACGGCTATTTCACAGCTGTGAAAGTAAAGGCTAACATGTCCTTTAGCGCTGGTGTGAAGCACCATTTTATACCAGAAACTCACTGTTTTTACCATTCTCATGGTGCAAATGAGGTTGTTATTCAGGATTTGAAAACGGGCTGCAAAGGATTACTTGCAAAGAAACTGCCTACATTTGCTTTGGGGTGCTGAGTTAATCAAACGTCATAGTACATACAAACTAAAGCATTGAAAATATCGATTTTGATACCTGTAAAAACAAGTTTGAAGTTATGTTTTACATTGTCATAAGTCCACTGTCATTTGTTGTGGATTTATGCAATTCTGTGTTACATGACACTCTGACACAAAAAAAAGTTAAATATTCACAAAAACAATTAACGTTAAGTCATTAACCTCAACAGGATATTGTTTGTGAGAATAAGAGGATTGTACTAATTACAAAGCAAATACATTTAAAAGAATAACAAATAACATGTCTTCCAATGGCTTTGCATTTCACTAACCTTCCCAGTTATTAAGCGCTTACTTTAAGTATTTGCTGAGTGAAATCATTTCAACATTACGTAATATGTGAAGAACTGTGTTTTTGATTCCAAATTTGCTGTTAAACCTACAACATCCATTAAGACATTGCATTTAAACCGCATTCCATATCTGTTTACCGCCTCCAACTGAAATTAAATACAAATCTGGTTTTGAGGTTTCTTAAAGAATTATGTGTGTTTTAGCTCAGCTATTTGACTGTATCGTTAAATGTGTAGATAACTGAGCAGGGTATGAGGTTTAGTGTTTCCCTTTAAGCCTTCACCGGCTCATTGTTGGTTTACTCTTCCTCTCATTTTGACTCCAAGGGGGCCTTTCTGCTGCACCGGGTACCAAACCTTTGGTTCTCAGTGATATTAACCAGTATGGTCAGTGAACGATGCTAGGTTGCATGCCAAAATGATATGCAAAATATGCATAAATAAAATGCAATCATTTCTAAATTACAACATGTAAAAAATGTTTAATAATAATATAGTACTATTTTTACAAACATTATGATTTCTTTTTGTACCATTAAGGTCTTGCTGAATCTTTTCTTCTGACCAGACCATGATAGAAGCCTGGGGCTCTTCAAACAATGATAAACAAAGTAAAAAATATAATTATTATGGATCTGTGGACAAATATGATTGTTTTCAATGAAGTATTTTTAAACTTTGTTTATTGCTGTTTTCTGTCACCCCTCAGTACCAGAGGAGTACCACAACTGATTCAGCACTTTGGTACTGGTACTGTAGTTACCAAAGGTTTAGTACCTGGAGCAGTGGAAAGGTGCCAAGCCACAGAGCTGCTCTTTGCTTTAGCTGCGTTACTCAAGACAGGCCAATGTGTGTTTTCCTTCTCATTTGGCTTTCGTTGTCATAATCACTTAATATACGTCTCGGTCAACGGCTCCTCTGGACCTCATAAAACAATTTGGGCGTGCTTCCGCGTCTGGCTTTTATCAGAGATCTGTTGAAGTAATCTCACCCTGTCACTTACAGGCTAATGGGCTCTTAAGGCAAACATTTTAGCATCTCTGGGGTTGTTTGTGTCATCATTTTCAAACAGGGCTTTATGTGGCAGTGCTTGTTTTGCTCTGAAAAGCCAACAAATGTTTGTGTGCGACAGGCTGGCTTGCAGTTGCGTGTTGCTCCTGCTAGGCTGCATTTCGAGACTCTTTGGATGTATGACTCTACACATGCGACCGCTGTCGGAAACAAAACTCAGAACAAACAGAAGTCATAGCGAGAGCTTCGAGACGGTGTTTCAGGCATGCACTTAGGAAAAGCGGTGACCTTTGACCTCTCTGTGTCCTCTTGACCTTTGCGGAGGCTTTGCACAGACAGTTGCTGACTGTATATCAGTACACCTAAGGCTGCATTTGTCTAACATGCGGGCGGCTTGTAATATGGATGAATTAGGGTTACTGGGAAGACTGGGGGTGAAGCTATGAATGTCAGGCAGTGCCTTAGCAGTTTAATGGCTGCTTCCTGTAGATCCAGAGCTCTGAGACGTCCAGGGAGGGGAGACTTCACACACATTCCACCTCTGACTCATATGGACCATGAAGAAGCGAACCTTTTACAACATCAGTCAAAACCATCAAAAAGACGCTAAAACGGGCTCTCTGTGATGTGGAACCAGACGAGGGCTGACCTTATTACTGAACGTTAAACCATTTCACGTTTTGCGCTGCACTGATATGTTTAAAGCCTCTGCAGCCGGCTGTCCAGACTCATCACCAAACTCTTCATCTGACCTAATTGTGAAGACGACTGACCCACCATTACAGTCAGTCTAACAGTCACATTCATGGGGTATAATGTACCTGTTTGACCTTTTAATTAAACTGAAACATGTGCAACGGTGACAACGACCTGTAGTGTAGGAAAAAGACAGAACCTATTCCAACTGGATTGCCGCTTAGTCAGAGCAAACTGTTGAGCAAGACAAGGTGCTGGGCTCTATTAAACTTGAGTGGTAAAGCCCACTCAGGGAAAGTGAGGGATCTGCTGCCCTACTCATCCTGGATAAGTTATAAAAAACATGTGGCTGACCATAGATCCTCCGGCGAGGGCCACAGGATGCAAATGGACATCCATCTTGCTTTTGCCTTGATTGAATGCAGATCTTAATTCTCTGCTGTCTAGGGGAGATGTTTATGATACTGCCGTCTTTTGAGGATTCATTGTGGAGGAAGGAACTAGCTTTGGCCTACATCGGTACACCCTCAGCGCTCAGCACTGTGACCTTAATATCTTTACGATGGACCTCTTTTTTTGTTACTCCAGTAATAAATTAAATACAGACAGCAAAACAAAGGGAAGCAGAACAGGATGGGGACTGCAGTGTTCTGAGATGCACTTCAACTGTCTCCTTTACAAAGTCTAGCCTGGCATTGCTATGGCAACCCAAAACCCCAGAATGTGGCACAAGGGTGGTTATACTTCATCAGTAACGTTTCAGAGCACAGCAGACGAAGTGCAGAATCAAACTAAGAAAATTAAAATTATAGCATAATACCATTTCTGCTCACATAGACAATAGAAATGGAAATTTGTTTTGATTTATTCTCATTATTTGTTGTTGACGTCGCAAACTTTTTTTTTTTTTTTTAGAGTTTAAAAAAATAACGTTAAAAGAACGACAAGAGGGAAATTATAGCAATTAAGTAAACTCGGTGCCCGTCCTGTGAATTGTGATTAATATCTAAACGATCTTAGCTCAGCTGCTGACCGGCCCTGGCACGCAACACGGTTGCCACACACAGAACAGCCTTTCACCGTTTCCCATTTATAGAAAGCATTTTAGTGGTAGCTGCTGCCCAGCAATGTCAAGAAAAATTTCAGCGTAAACACGCAAAGTTGGTCACGCCAAATACTTTCTGAGCCACACACCTAAGAGGCAGCTATGCCTGCTGGCCATCCAAACATTAGCAATATTAGCTTCCTAAATGAACAGTTCTATTTAGTCTGGCTGGAAATGGCCTCACCAGTGCTTAATTCTGTTGCTTACGTGTATGTGGTTTAGTTGAAAAAGAAGAAAAAAAAAGTGAGGTGTTTATCTTTGAAGTGCCAAACACAACAGGGGCAGCCCGGGTGTGTAAGTACTGAGGGAGGTATGCTTAATTTCTGTAAACAGCGTAAGTGCGCTCGCTTTTCACACGGAAAATTTTAAATGATTGATATTACGACTCGGTTTGTGAAGTTGCTTTCTCCAAAGCACTTAACCTTTTTTATCCCTGCACTTCCAGCTCATAAGACAGACTAAAAATATTTACTGACCAATGGACTGAGATGGAGATAATGCGGCTCACCTAGCACCTCCAAGAACTGACTCTGGCATGCCTTGGGGGTGCCAGCACCCCAGGTTAAGAACTGCTTCTCTAAAGAGTCTGTTACAGTGGTTCCACAAAGTCAGATGGTGCCAGTCTCGAACTAAAATGTTTTTTTAGCTTTTCAGAAATCACAGTTATGTTTTTAAATATCACAATTTAGATTGCAGTTTTTTTTTCCTGGATGCAGTACACTGTACTCTGAAACCTGGTACACGGTCCACCTCAGGTGCCTGTCAGTTACATGGTTTCATGCCCTCTCATTCTAACGTAAACACAGTCTTCTGCGTTTTCTTGTGGTCTTGTAACAAAACGATTTCATGTTCTCTTCTACTTCTACTCTCTCCACCCTGGAGCACTGCATTTACAGCGTCAGCCACGTTTGCTTTATCTGAAGGGTGTTGTGTACGTTGTTTGATTGAAAAACATAAAAGTGACCCGGCATTGAGGCTTTATTCTGTCTCTAAGGCAGGAGACACTACAGAGCCCTCAGAAAACCTCGTAGCCACAGAAAAACAAGTTAATGGCACGGTGGATGCTGCATGGTTCTGAAATAAGCACCCATCAAAAATGTTTTGTAAATAACTTCAGGTCCTGAGGTAAACGTTGTTTTAGAAAGTCCTGGAAACGTTTGCTCCATGCGATGGTGTCTTGGAAACTACACAGAGCATCCAAAAACAGAGCAGAGGCTAGCTTTACTGGCCACTCACACTAGAAGTTTCTCCAGCTAGTTTTCAAATGACTTAGTTTTACTTAAAGAAACCTGCACTATTGTCTGTGTTCTGTGTGTTTTCAAATATTCATATTGTATGTTAGTGCTTTCCTGCATTAATAGGAAAAGAAGAACGTTTACTTGCACAGTTTAATAAAGATGCTTCAGTGCAGTCCCAAGGAGAAACAAAGTGAAGGCTCGAAACCATGGTCACCTGATGGAAGGTTCTGTTTTTTACTTAATTACTAAATAATTCATTAATGTTACGGCTGGCCTCAGGAGTCTTCTTTAGCAGTTTCTGAAGATCATGATTACTGCTGGGCGGGCGGGTTAAGTTTAACTTCACCATGGAAGCAAATTGATTCGGGGGGGTCCACTCCTCTACAGACATATGTAAGCTGTGTGTATTTGTAAGCTGTAGTGCCCTGAAAGCTTTATGCACAATGAGCTTTTCATTACCAAAATGTGAGGTGTCCAGGCGGACCTTGTAAGCAATGCATCTGTAAACAGCGGAAAAGTGCCTGAAAATCTGTTTTTGAAGATGTGCCTTTATGTGAACTCCTTTAGGCCCCCCCTCCAACCCCCCACACATTTTGCGCCCTCCCTTCAGGACAATAATTCATGCGTACCAACTGTTTTCACAGGAGGTACAGGTTAGGGAAGATTTACACACTACCTGTTACAGCTGAGCAGGTATGTGAGCTGAACAAACGGACAGCGGCCACCCACAGAAGCCTCCGTCTTTATCCATTTGAGGAATAGTGTGGATTAAGCATTATTACTTTCCCGGCAGCAAACCCATCAAAGTGAGATGTTTGCCTCTGTAGCCTTTAGCCTTGCTGCAGCTAAAAGCTCACCAGGCAATTTAATACCATCGCCGTGAAGATACAGATTGAGATTTTCATTTGAGGACGTTTAGGCACTAGAAATTTCAGTACTTAAGTTGACCTTTCAATTACACGATATGTCCACACTCGGGCAGTTTGCTGGGATGCTGGGAATCTGGGATCGCGATGTCTGGACATTAAAAATAGCAGAACAAAGCCAAGCAGAGTTCTGTTTACCATGCAGTTTTTAGCACGGAGACCGTATGTAATCCGTGTTTGTATGGGTGACTCCTACTGCATCCGCTGCCATCCACACCCTTACACAGGACATGTAGAGCACATAGGACATAGCTGGCCACTGCAGATTGTGTAGAAGAGACGTGCCTCATTTCTGCTGTGCTTTGTGCAGATGAGCACACCTTTTACTGGAATGAACAACTTGGCATTAGCGATCGCATAGCTGGGACCAGGTTGGCCTCACTAATTGCACTTTGTTTTTGTTTATTTGTCTACTGTTTGTTTGCATGTTTACAGTGCCCAGACGATGTTGAGATGACGTCCTTATTCGTTAAATTATGTCTGTCTCAGTACATGCCGTTGTTGATCCACACCAGGGGGTAAGCAGCACAGAAGCGAAAACGTAAAGTTAAAATGTTAAGTTTAGAAAACGACTGCACGTTCATGTTTCAACTTTGTTTGAACTTGTTTAACAAAAAGATTCTTTTTTTGAACTTTATTAAAGACAGTGATATGGAGGATTTTCCTCTGAGCCCCGAAGTCTTAGCGGCGGATTCAGTGGCGTTTGACAAATTTATTAAACATTTTTTGGGACGGTTCTCTCTGGGTGGTGCGTGGATAATCGCGAACATGCAGAGATCTGGACAATGTCCAAGGCAAACCGACCTCACAGCTGCTGACCTGCAGTGGCAGCGTGCCGTGATACTGCAGACAGACACTTCTGTTTCCCGAGGACGCGTGTCCGAGGAAGGCCAGCGACTCCAAAATGGCCATCGTGTTTAAAATACGAAACACAGGCTGTTGGCACAGTGGGGTGGTCTGGCACGTCCCCGAGAAACAGGACATCCCAACGGGCTTGATGCTGACACTCTCAAGACAAGTTGAGACCTGTGTACAGGCATGTTTGTATAGTAATAATTATCTTTGACACATGTTTACCTTTTATTATTTTTTGAAATTACATTGTAATTTAGGCAGTAGAGTTCTTCTGAATTTCCCATGAGGCCCAGGGTGTACTGTGTATTTCTTTGTAAAGTAGAATGCTGAATGGCTGCTCTGTTCACTGTGTGATGGGCAGGGCTGTGGGACAGCCATGGGGCAGCCATCTTAACGAGCTCTGACAGCATGAGGTGGCCCCGTCAGCTGTTCATACTCAGGAGGGCCAGGCCCCCATGGCAGGGGGTATGTTATGGGAAGACGCATTCGTGAGGGGGTAGGAACTGCCTCGTTTACAGTAGCAAGGTCTTCATTATACCTCCCAGACCTGTAGGTAGACTATAGGGTGACATGAAATTAAATTGTAACACAACAGGAATTTTCCAAGATGCCTTTTCCTGTTTTAAAAAAATTAAGGATTAGGTCTTGGGCTGAATGTTGCCTTTATGTGTACCAGATTTGCCGTTAAAATAAAACACCCAATAATTGCTTTGAGTGACCCTGGTCTATTGCAAAAGTGGCCGAACACTTCTCTTGGAGCCGTTTCGGCAGAATGCAATTATGCCCAGATTTGCTTGAAAATTCCTGGTCCTCCGACTCTACAATGGTTTCCAGCTGTCTGCACTGGCAGAGAGGCATTCGGAAAACCTCCTATCGGTCACCTGATAAAAACTCTCAAGTTGATTGGGAGTCTTTCATTACTAAGATTATCATGGTGCCAGATTCCTGCCGGAGTCTCTCCAAGTTTCCCCAGGACACTGAAAAGGAATGTCAGCCTTTACGTTTTGTAAGATAACCATCACACGTGTGCTGGGCTGTGTTTCCTCTTATGCTTATTAAAACGGGTCTAAAAATGGCAGAAGTCTCTACGAAATACACTTCCTCACAGAGTGTTGCATTTCTTTGTAAATAAAAGTTGGACATTCCTTCTTCTCTGGAGAACAGGTGTGAATTCCAGGTTTAAAAGTGACGGTGAGCATCACATATGAGGGTGTGTTGTCCAGCTCGTGGGCATACATGTGTGCCTCGTTACAGTCAGATCACTCCGGCCGACGTTGTTAGGGTTGAGCACAGCTCCAGGTCGTGGGACAAAAGTAAGGCTTCATTTTCACATTAGCAAGACCCAGCCCAAAACATGTAAAGGAGAGACGTCTTACACACACTTACACAACTACACACACATTTTCTTGTCTGATATTTAGACAATGTCTTCCTGCAAATGAGGTTTTACAAGTTCAACATCTCCATGATAAGTTAACAGAACCGAAGTCACGGTGAGCACAGAGGGCTCGGAGTAAAGTCCCAGGCCCCTGGCGGGCAGAAGACAGTGTTATGTTAAATTTTATAAATATGCCAAGTGAAATGCGTGTCTGTCTGCAGTGATGGCAGTACACAACAAGAGCTGCTGGCTGTCCCCCGTTTGGTCTGTGCTGGGAATGCTGGGATTGGAATGATTAAGCAGGAGCAGATAATGACACAGATATGTGGAGTTTAAACTGGGCTAGTGCCCTGGGAACGAAACGCCAGGGGGACTCGCCACTCCGGCTCTCTCCACTTTAACAAAAACTCTAAGCTGATTGGCTGTATGTTGTTAATGGGCGACAGGCAAGGGTTGCTGGGAAGTGGTGCTAGGGGAATAGAGGTAGTGGCTGGGCTCTTGCCTGCTCTGCCAGCACGGTGGGCAGCTCGCCACCTTAATGACTCATGAGCTGTGTGCACTCAGCCTCGCACACTTGGCACCCATCGCCAGGATTGGCACCGGTGTGTCAGAGTCCACTTCCCGCAGCACACTTGTTTTAATTTCCCTCCTTTTCCAGGTTCTGGATTAAATGTCCCAGTGTTCCTGCCACTTACAGAGGGCCAGTGGCTCGTTTGCAGAGGTCATTCTGTGACTGCGTCTATGAGTGCTGGAAGAGGCCTTTATTTCTGAAGCTCGTTTCTGTGGGCAGTCTGTACAAATGAAGCGTGCCACTTTTTCACTCAGCTTCTGCTCTGGATGTTAACACGTTTTTACATTAAGGTAGAAGTAGGACGCCTCTGTTTGACACTGCTACAAAAAATGTCTGTAGGTTCAAAGTCCCTTCAAGGCCGTTTGGTCTTCTGTCAATGGACAGATATTTAACTTGAAGTTCTCCGTACTGCAGGTCGGCTCTCACCATTTCTGAAAGTACCACACAATTTTTTCTGTTATTCAGCTGAATATTTGTACTGGACCAACTCAGCTAAATCGCCTTTAATTAAAACAGTACACCAGGTTCAGTATTCTGCTTGGACCAGTCTCTCTCAGGTGGTGTGTCTGTGTACTTAACCACCACAACATGTGCAGGTCTTCAGTTCCTGTAAGGCCATCTTAAGGCAGCTGGTAGTGCAGTGGTTCATAGCCTAAAGTTTGTGGGTGTACTGTTCCTCATACTGCTTTGCCATAGTACTTTGGGGTATGGTCCTGATCCTAACTTACACCGGTAAAGCCCCCAGCTGTGTGAATGGGTGAAAACTCACTTTGGTGCAGTATTATGTGACTAGTGAACTTAAAGCAGAGGCATTAAAGAAGGACAGTAACTGCACGGTGCTGAGTTGTTGTGTTTGGAGATGTTCACTGGAATACACTGCAGATTTATGGAAGACACGTAGACCCTGTACTCTGACTAGCTACAGCTATATTGTCTTTGGTGCATAAATTCTTGCAGTATCCATTTCCCATCTTTCACTGGCCTCATTGCGACGCCAAACTGGAGCAAAACTCAAGATGCTGGTGCCGGGGCCGAGCCACATGCACTGACATGTCACGGCGTAACCCGACGCCGCTCGCCGAGTTCATAGCGTTACTCGCTTATTGAGTTTGGGGCTCGTCCTTGTGCTATCGTTTATCTCGGGTTTCTTTGTACTTTGCCCTCCGTCGCTGTGACGTTGTGTTTCCTCAGAGGAATTCCCCAGAAGTGTTTTTTTTTATTTGCAGTGCGTCTGGGTTTTGGAAGCTGCTGTGTGAAATGGAACAGCGCCTCTCTAGCTACCTGGAGTCTCCTGACTGCGTTTGAGCTACACCTGGGGGGCTCCCGCTTGTCTCCACCTTTCACGTTTGATGTTACTGGCACTTGTATCACTTTTTTTTCCCCAGCAGAAGATTTAAAATTGACATCTTGACATGATTGTTATTGTAAGTTATTTTTTTGGACACAGCTGCTGATGGGCCTCTTGGTTTCCAGACTTGCTTTCCTAATCCAATAATGTGTTCTTTGGAAGCAGGTTCTTTTGGGG
>JABJVR010007470.1:0-11494 GCA_025773905.1 Chitala chitala | reverse complement strand
CCCCCCCCCCCCCCCCCCCCCCCCCCCCCCCCCCCCCCCCCCCCCCCCCCCCCCCCCCCCCCCCCCCCCCGGGGGGGCGCGCGCGCCGGGGGCGCCGGGCGCCCCCGCCCCCGGGGACGGGGTGACTCCTGTTGAAATCAGAAAGGGAAACCTCGACTCCGCCACAGGCAAGGACAAGCAGCCCCGCCGGCGGCTTCATCTGAATAGCCTCACCGTTCGTTTATTTTTCACTCTTCTCCATTTGTGAAGAGGCCGGTCAGCGAGGACACTTTCGCGTTTTCGCTTCGCTGACCCGCGATATGTTCTGCCTGCCTCCCCATCCGCAAGAGCGCAACATCGGGTACACAAACATCGTTAAGGCAGTAAAGATGAGTGTGTCTGATCACATGACTGAACGTGTAACGACCTTTAAGAAATAATCACGGCGCGGAGCGTAGCAGGTAGGTAAAGGCACGACCGTGGCAACAGGTGAGAAACGGCGCATCCTACAGCGGGTTTGCGCTGTTATTGTAACAGATGAGAGCGATGATTTGTACGGCAACGGGGAGCTCATCTAAAAATCTATCTAGACAGGAAGCTAGTCCTGAAAGCATTAAGAAAAGGCATTAGTACGTTTCTACCTGCGTCGCAGCTGTAATGGAATTTATTATTTATTAATTTCTCCTGAGCGCGCAAGCGGCATGTTAAATTATTGCGTTTCGTATGCAGAGGCGGTTGCTGGATATTTCAAAGGCGTAATCTTCGTTATAAAAGCTTGGAGTAGGAAAAGTGGTGTTCAAGGACTCTTTTTATTGTTTTCCCCCTGTTTGCCCTTAACACCAAGGCTAACATATAATTTAACTTAAATGTGTTTTTTCAGGTCAGCTCTAAACCCCGGCAAAGTTCTTTGCCGGACACAGGCAGGCGAACAAATAAGTTATTTGTGACAAACCATTCCCATCTCCTGGATATGAAATGTTCATGGGGCAGAACCTGTAAGAGAAGAACCTAAACTGAAGAGATCAACATAGCTATCGGCCATTGTGCCGTTTCTGTGACTGGGGAATGTTGCTCAGTCTTTGCTTACAAAGCACAAAAACAGCCTAATTAAGAAAGCCATGACGATGAACCTCGAGGGGGTTTTTGCAGCTAAAGGCAGCATTTATGCTCACTACATGGTTTCCCAGAATCCTTTGTCTATCTCTGTTGTGGTATTTGGGCACATTCAGGGGGAGAAGGGGGTGTGTGTGTGTGAGACAGAGGAGCACAAAGACCGAATACAACATTAATTTTGAAAGACAAAAGACTACTGAAAGCTATTCCCACAAAGTAAATGCAAGCTCCTTGGGTGTCCGAAACTGCATTCCAAAGCGTCTTATGGGCAGCAGGTAGGGGTCACGTCAGTGGTGACCCACAATGGAAGTGACACGGGAACTGGTGTCTGAAGTACATTTCACAGGCCCAGAACCCTTAGCCAGACCTTCCATTTCGGTGTCCTCAAGGCCAAACCAGTCTCCATCTCCAAATGAGCAAGACTTACACGAACCTGTCCACAATCATCTTTAACACAATCCAGGCATTACTGAGTTTACTGAAGGGTTGAAACCCATAACCAAGCGTTACCTCAGCTAGCCTGACCAGTTACATCTCACATCAGTGAACAATTAAGTGCCATGCAAGTGCAATCAATTAGGGTCTATTAAGCAGATGTTTGTGCTTAAACGTCACGCTGCCCAGTCATTAGTATCGGACACCTTAATAACTTTTCGCCCTCAAGAGACCACGTAAGTGACCGATTGATTTCAGCTGTCAATACCTGGCATATGTAACCACTTAATGGCATTTGCTGTATCCCATTATCAATATAATTAAGACCGCCTCAAATACAAGGGCTCCTCCTGCCTGCTGGTTTTCCTTCTCTCATTGCTGAAAAGGAACCTACGTTAATTTCCTAACCTCTGCAAAATTTTATCAGCGGAGGCGCAGTGATGAACTATGAATGAAAAGTCTCTAAGAAACCAGCTTCTGTAAGTGTTTGTAAGCAGACTGCTTAGCACTGAGAATCGGTGCAGTTTCATCAATTTTGGGGGGAAGGGGGAGCCCAAGGCTCTCTGGCTGGAAGTTTTAAGTTTTGAATGACACTTTGCAGTCTCTCAACAACAACAACCCCCCCACCCACCCCCTTGCTGACAAATGGGCCGGCCGACATGTCCCAGTCGCCGGGTGCCCTAGAGACCAATTGATTCAGCAGTCCACTTGCATTACATCAGCCCCACAATGTGGATATCATTATTTAACATGTCACACATGTAGCTGTACACAGTTTTTTTTTCACCAAAATCATTCACTCACTTTTTTTTTAAACCAGTTTTAGCTGGTACATTCAAAAAAAGGGTCAACGTGAAGCAATAACAAAATAGCCCTGCGGATTATTTTTGCCCTCCGGTGTCTCGTCTAAACTGCCCCTTGCAGGTAAATGTAACTTCTTTAATCGCCTACAATAAAAGGTATGGTCAGGACACATCATATAAAAGGAGAAAATCATAAACATTTGATATGTACATACAGCGCTGTCTGCAGTAGTTGCTTTATTTTGAAAACGCAGCTTTCACTGAAAAATTTAATACGACAAGCCTGACACAAAATAAGGAGTTGATCCTGTTAAACAGAGCGATTTGTCTTTCGTTCTTTCCCTCACACATTTGCATTCCAAAGCCGCTGTTGCCACTTTAATACACTCGGAAAAATAAATTACAGTTCCAGAGGAGAAGCCACCTGGTATTTTGGCTGGAAATTGCGTTTGTCCCTGGAAACGGCAGATTTATTTACAGATGTGGGAAGACAGCGGCGTGCAAGAGCAGCCGGTCTCAGGCTCAGCAGAGGACTGCGTGCGTTAAGGCATCAAGACTGATTGGAGCTTCTGCGAGGTGGTGCAAACACCTGAGCGCGTGTTGAGGCTGGATGTTGGGAGTGGGGTGTAGATGAGGCTTCATGGAGTGGGTGGGGGGTGGTTTATGGACACAGAAAACAAGTTTAGTGAAACCTAAAAGTACATGGTGCTGAAACAGAATGGCCTCATCAGGTCAAGAAATGCAAGAGAGGAAAAAAAACAATTTATACATGAATGGGTAATGTGATACTCAAACAAGGGAGACCTTGTTTTGTTTTTTCTGGTTGGTGTGTGTGTGTGTGTGTGTGTGTGTGTGTGTGTGTGTGTGTGTGCACTGAAAGTGGGAGCAGTTTTATATGCCTTGTGCCTCTGTTTCATGTCAACACTGGACAGATAAGCAAGGACAACTAAATGTGACCATCTGTGTTCATTTATGCCTGTCATTCACAAAGTCAAACTTTCTAAAACAAAGGCGGGACGTGGCTGCTTATTTTTCCCAAATCCATCAACAAATGCATGCAAGTTACAAAATCATGATTTTTTTTCCCCCAAAAGCATAATGGTCATTATTGTTGATTTTTAAGTGATTTATTGTGTTATTATTATTATTATTATTATTATTAGCAGGGTCCAAGCAGTATGCCTTTGTGCTTACTAGTGAAAAAGTTTTGTGACCCCTGTCTCACAAGATGTTTAAGAAACTCCAACGTTAATGCTTGTAACTGCGTCATCCCCAGGACTGGCCACAAATGCAGATGGCGCTGTTTCACATCATGTCTGTACCCAGCCATGCTTTGTGTGTGTTCTTTCAGTGGGATGTGGTTTTTATTGCCACTTCAGCCGTATACAGTTAGTACAGTACAAAGTGAAATGAAACAACATTCCTCCAACACAGTGCTTAGTTCTTAGTTATTCTACATGTTTCTTTTCTGTTATATTTAATCAATTTAACTATTTTATTCCATACTGATCTCTGTTCTCCTATTAGACTGCATTCCATTTTTAGATGATAATGTCTGTTTCTTGCACCCACAAAGGACTATAATCACTGGTAACTTTCAAGTGTCGGTGCAGTGATTACGGAGATGATAATTGTGTTTGAATCTCATAGTTGTTTAAGTTAGGGTTTCCCAGACTAGTCAACATGCTGTATTAAATGTATCTAGTGCTGACACTAAGTGGTGTTCTCAGGTGTTCCTTATATTGCAATCAAACATGATAACTATTAGCTTTACCAAGAGACATCAATGTAAAATGAGTTAATTAAAATCCAAGCTAGGACTGTGCATAAGGCACGCATGCATTGCAGCCACAGACATTTCAAAGTGCCCACGACATCAGACAGGCAGCTCGCCCCAGGAACTGAAGACCTGCTATGGCTTCTGCCAAAGTGAAGACCATTCTGGACATTCCACTTGGAACACTGGCTGTAGTAAAGACAGCAGAACCCTTTTGGGGGCCCTTTTAGAACTTTGAGAACTTCAGTAGATCTTACTAATAGCTTCTCACATGAGGCATTCTAAGACTTTTGTTCAGTTCCTTCTTGCCTCTCTAAGGACAAACCAACCTCTTTTGGAGAGCTAAAGAAAGGGCTCAGCAGTGAAACATCATGACCCCCCTACTCACCCTGCCAATCCCCCTCCCCCCAGATTCTCTGCTGCCCTGGAAACGTGGAAAGCAGAGGGCTGAGAATGTCCGTTCTACATTTAGCCATGGCTGTGCGTCTCCTGGCACAATTCAGTCAAAGATAATCAAGATGTTTTAGAACTTTGCCGATGATTTTTAATAAGTCATTTGGTCACGGTTCTTTTGTAAGCAGATAGTCATGTAACACCTTTACGTTAGACGATTGTAGTTTCATAGCTAATTTAAATAATGCTAAAGTTACTGGTACCTACAGCTATTAATATGTAGTATTAGTACTATGGCTATAATGGCGTAACCAAGAGAGAATGTTTTATTTGTGTTTCCTGCCGGTGGTTGACAGGCATGTTCTACAGTGTGGAAGCAAAGACGTTGAGGTTACACTCCAACCAAAAAGCCACTTCACATTTGAGCTGGAAAACATTTGTCTGCTAACAGTTTTATATTTCTGTGTCAGTGGCTTCCATTTCAGTGCCTCTATGAGCCATGAAATAAATTGATTTAGCACCCTTAGAGTGAAACACAATGCAATCAGATTTTTGTAGTTACACTTGAGGGGTTGCATAAGGCCCAGACTGCAATTCGCAGCACTTTCCAGTCTTATTCGTGCCGGCAGCTATAAATTAAAGTTGATATGGAAAACATGGTGTGGCGGAAACACGTGTGGCACCTACCTGAATACTAAACATTCTACAAGCGTGCTATGCACTGATTGTTCTACTCGTTCTCAGTCACTATTGCATGAGATCACTTAACACACCCAGCCCCTCAACACGTCACTGTGATCTGCTCCCTCACAGAGGTGCTGACCAACACTCATGACACTGTAATATATAGTATACATACAGCATATACACAGAATAGTCCCAAGTGCAGTTTTTACACTGTATACTCCTAAAGAAGAATCCTCCCTCCAACACTGAATGTAGGCACACACAAAAACACAGACATGCACACACACACACACACATACACACCCTTTTTCAGTTTACTCTGCAATGTTCATTGCAGTTGCTGCCTGGTGATGTAATTCTGGTTGGGACAGACACTGATACAGTCCTTGAATTTCACATGAAGAACCCAGCGTTGTTTTGGCTCTCCAAATACAGCCACAGCCTGGAGTTCAAAGAATTTCTGTTCAATTTCATCCATAAAAAACATTTTTTAAACATGTTAGACTGAAGATCTCACATTGCAAATTATGGGACATTCAATTATGAGGAAGAAAAAGGGAAAATAAACCTGGTGGTCCAATGGAACTACAGCCTGAAGTAACCATGCCATTAGTACTCAAGCTAAGGGGTGTCCCATTATTGGAAAATTAGGGAGTCTCTGCGACCATGTGAGGCTAACGTGACAGCGGGCGCCGTGGCAGCCGCGCGTCTCGCCGTTTCCTCGGTGGCAGGCGTCACGCTGTCCGCTGTCAGCGCCGCCGTCCCTGCCGTGACGGTAATGAGACGAGACAGACCACCGGCGGGCGAGCCAGTAATTACCGAGGCGACAGCTCGTTACTGTCCACCCCCCTCCCCCACTCTCGCTGTCCTCCCGTCGCGCTCGAGATCAGCGCGTACCGGAATCAAGCGTCCGTTTTATTTTTGTTCCCGTTCAGGTGGTTGTTTGTGTGTGCGGGGGGACGGGAGGGGGGGGCGCCGGGAAGGCAGTGAGGCTCGGTGAAAGCATTCCCGTTTCTTACATTCCCGTTTCTTACATTCCCGTAGGATGCTTAAGTTCAAAGTAAACTCTCAATTTCCCAGCTGCGTTTTTATTTCGGAGGCTCAAAACACATATTATGTGTCCATTACTAGCCAAGTCAAATGAAATAACTTGTAGAGATACTCAAAGGCCGTAAAGCAGGAACCCTAAAAGGAAGCATGTTCGCCCACCCCTGGTCATACTCATATATACTGCATGGCCGGGGCGGGGCGCGTGTGGGAGAGCAGGAACATGCTGTTGATTCCTCCATGAACACGCTGTTGATTCCTCCATGAACACGCTGTTGATTCCTCCATGAACACGCTGTTGATTCCTCCATGTGGAGATTGTGCAGCTGTAAACACATTCACAGGGAAAGGTTGTAACCAGTTCATTAAATTTTCTCTTTAAATATTTGGCTGTTTTTACAGTTAAGGGAAACATATCTTTCTGCCTGGTTATATGTGTGTGTTTGTTTGTGTGTGTGTGTGTGTGTGTGTGTGTGTGCATGTGTGCATCTGTAAAACACTGCTAATCCAAAGAGAACGGCCAGGATTAACCATGTAATTTCCTAAATAGGCGTACAACAACTTCTATAGTTGTTGGAACATACTGTGATATCTATAGGGAAAAAAATCTTTAATGGCAAATTAATTAATGTTCTCCCAGGTATATAAGTAACTAGTGTGGGAAATTACAGTATGTACAATATGGAAAAAGCATGTTTGCTAACTGCCTATATCTCATTTGCTATTTAAATCCTCGTTCGTTCTTTTGTACGTGGTTTTTTCCAAAAGGCCTTCAAACATAACAATGAACATCAGAGGCACTCTAACCACTGGGGAGATGCATATTTGCTTTTTTTCTATTGACCCTTCGAGGACTAGATTACGTGCGAGCTGCCGAAGATGAAAGTGTGAATTTCCACAGCTTGTTACTGACGTGGTAGTTTTTTTTAGTTTCATGGTCCCCTGCCTCTGCCCTGTAATCGCTCCTCTTCTGTGTAGCTTTCTGTTATATATTAAAACACATGGCTCCTGGACCAGAAACCGTATACCATGGGGACGCCATGTTCGACACTCTCCTAACAAAAATCACAATGTTTCTCCAAAAGGACCCTGTCCTGCAGTTCAGGGTGGTAAGCACTAAATGTGAAAGTGCATTTCTCTGGCAACCGTTCCTGTTTTTTTTTTTTTCTCCAAAAAATTTCCACCAAGCAACTTCCCAAATGACTCTTGGTATTTCAGGATATTTTCTTTTAAAACACAAATGGAATACTCCTTTCTTCTTTAGCCTTTGACTGTAACTGAAAAGTTAAAGAAACGTAAGGTTGCGCTCCTTCATTTTTTAAAAGTTCTCCTTCGTCTACTCTTGACCCCACGATTACAATGAAACGTGAGATGTCAACACTGATACTTTTGCCTGTCAGAGACCCTTATAAAGTGAGGCTCTGCTGCACTGACACTTCTGTGAGAAGTTAAACTGAAACGTGTTGCGGAGTGGAATGACCTGTGATTGGTCCCACCGGAGCTGCGTAACCAAGGATGTTAAATGAACAAAAGAAACTGCGCCTCTTTTTCAGCCAGGTGGTCAGAACATTTGTCACTCCGGATGCTGTGTGGTCTCATACGCGAGAAAATGTGGAAAATTCCAATGACAAATACATGTAGAAATATGACATGGTTTTTTTCAAATCGTATGCTAATCTTAGCGGCCCAGAAAGTATTCTCCCACAGTAAACCCATCACCGACTCCCAGATGTTTCCTGTGAAGTAACAATTGCTGAAAAAGCAGGCTAAATTGTTAAAACAACACTTTTTTCCCAAGATGTGTATTTGAGAATCATACTGCTTTTTTAATATTGGCGCAATCTGTACAAATTTAAAAGTTTACCCCTAAACACTTAATCATGAGAAACAAGAGCTAATGGGTGTTTTGAATATGAATTATTTCTGAGGCAAAACTGACTTCCATTAATAATTACATAAATCTCTGTTTATTTTGTTGTTAATTGCTTAGAGAATCTCGTTATCAAAATGTCAGACACTTGTATAATCATGCAAAATTAATAAAACCACAAAATAATTCTATAATTATTTAAATAATTCATAATTATACAACACAGAACATAGCCAACATTGTCTGTATTGTAATTCTCAGACATATTTAATTTGTAATTATCATACTAATTATTTGCATTAAAACATTTCAAACTATAATGCTATTGAAATAAACTCTATAGTCTATGTTGTGACATAGGTTACATTTACTCATGTTGTAAATATTTTTTTGTATGACAGATATAAATTGAAATTACTTTTGGTTAGTATTGGCAGTACAACAAGTAGACTACAGTGAGGTTATGTAGTAAAACAGGTGGATTATGGCACAGCTGTGTATTAAAACAGGTGGATTATGGCACAGCTGTGTAGTAAAACAGGTGGATTATGGCACATCTGTGTAGTAAAACAGGTGGATTATGGCACAGCTATGTAGTAAACCAGGTATATTATCGCACAGCTGTTTAATAAAACAGGTGGATTATGGTGCAGATGTGTAGTAAAACAGGTGGATTATGGCACAGCTGTGTAGTAAAACAGGTGGATTATGGTACAGCTGTGTAGTAAAACAGGTGGATTATGGCACAGCTGTGTAGTAAAACAGGTATATTATGGCAACATTGTGCAGTAAAAAAAACGGGATTATGGCATTGCTGTGTAATAAAACAGGTGTACTATGGTGCCGTTGTGTAGTAAAAAAGGTGGATTATGGTGCCGCTATTAAGTAAAACAGGTATATTATGGCAACGTTGTGCAGTAAAACAGATATAGTGGTATTCTGATCCTATACTGCCCATATGTGGTGAGTCCAAAGGTCTTTGTGCCTCCGCACTGAAACCGAACCTGAGCGAACATCTAGCTGAAGATGGCTCACGTCCAGGCTAGTCAGCAAACACACCAACAGTCCTCACCGCTGCCCTACCAACCTTCATTCATGTGGGCTTGCGGTATGTAGTTACTACAACAACACATACTGAGGCGGTGCAGCCTTTTATGATCTGAAATGGCAAAGCCATCACAAAACATACAGCCGATTCCTCGGCAGGGGTCATTATTTCCGTCGGATACAATATTAACATTCTGGCAAGTATATTTGGACACGCAAACTCTCGTATCTGCTAATATCAGAGACTGCAGGGGTGTAGCTTTCCAGAGCTGGATGAGATAATGAGAGCATTTCATTAAAGCGGCGGTATTTTAGAAGCCTACTTAAACACCGGGGTGACATGCTCATCTCTCTCGCTGCGTCCGCCATACCTGGCTGACACTCAAAGAGGCAGCGGCAGCTCGTTAATGCAAATGCCGCATCTTATCAAGCTTTCCAAATGTCACGATGGCTTGAAGGTGAGGTGAGATTCATCATGCACCTTATGCTCCGATTGTTATCATGAAACAACTCCACACTCACTCCCCTCAACCCTAATTGCAAAAGTTAAAAAACAGAATATATATATATATAATAAAATCTATTTAAATCTCCCTCTCCAGCAGCTCACCTCTCTGCGGCACTTTTAAATAAATGTTTTCTTTTGACATTTACTCAGTAAACCCGACAATAATACGAACGCTGCGGACAGAACTGTCCCAAATACCACAAAACCGCAGGCGTGTTAATAATTGCAAGGCAACAGTATTGCGTCAGTGCAGACAGTAATGCGTTTTAACTACAAGCACAAAAGTGCTGTGTTGCGCATTGAACTTGCTTTTGAATTATCTCAGTGGTGCTTAGCACTATTTAACTGCAAAGTCTGGTATTCCAAACAAACTTAAGATGCAAGATGCTATGCATGTATGTCATGGTCTGCTCTCTGCTTTTCTATCCTGCGGGGGCTGTTTTAGGATTTTTAAAATTGGGTGGGGGCTACAAAGTGGCCATATTTAACATAGAGGGGCCAACTATATATCTTGTGATATGTCATTCTTATTTGGAGAGACATGTGACAAACAGCAGGAGGGTGCTAAAGGAGCCAATAAGATTTCAGCTAGGACCAGCGCCCTTGTGGCTCCGCCCCTAGATCCTCCCATGCTGTAAAATCAGTGTGAACCACAAGAGCAGCTCCAACACACCCCATGATCTTCTGCTGTTGAATTTTTGAACTCCTATACATTCTGGCCCCCTCACTGCACCTGTCTGTGATGACTGGTGGGCATCGCCTCTGTGTTTACCAGCACATAGGAACACAAAGATCCACCAGCACAGATATAGCAAGCATGATAAGGACCCATTAAGTGAGTCATATGTACTGAGAAATTTTCTGCATGAAATGGTAAAACAGACAGACCCCACTACACCCCACCACCACCCCACCACCTTTGTGTCATCGAATCATCACTTGATTTTCACTGACTTGCTGTAATCACACCACTCCCCTCACTGAATAATAGTTATCTTTCTCAAGAGACCTGTGTTTCTCACTAAAAACAGCTATAAATAGAAAACAGGATTTTTTCACTTTCACTTCAAAGTTTGGAGATTTTTTTAAATAATATTTTTGTTTCTGTAGCAACCGTTTGCACCTGTTCGAGATTGAAAAGAGCTTTCTGACAGCCTACTTTTAGTCGCAGTCCCCATCTCAGGAGGCCTGGCAGTTACATTTGCTTTGCGGGAACGAACTCGTTTTTTAGCATGAAAAGTCTCCATGGTCCACAATGGAGGGAAAGCAGCACGGTGCCAAAATGTCGCTTCGGCCAAGGCGAGGAGTGCATTAATCGCCACGTGTCGCTGCATGAGACGCACGGCCGAGTCAAAGGCTGCGACTCGGCGCTATCGTCTGAACTTCCTGCCTGAACACAGTTTGTGCTTTAATTTCACTCATTAAAATCCCCAATCCTCTTCAGCGCAGCTAACACATAAACAATATTATAAGTAGGTAACAAATTAATTTAAATTAATTACAATTTATGTGCATTACAATTACAATGCAGAAGATACATGAACGATTTTTTTCTTACCTATAATAATAATAATAACAGCTTGTCGATTGTAGTTTTAATTTCAATGTAAAAATGATTTGTATCTTGCCATATAAATAGTCTACGAGCAGAAGAATAATTATATAAACCCTGTTTGGTTTATATGGTGGCGTGGTGGTTAGCACTGTCGCCGTGCACCTCCAGGCCTGGGGTTCAATTCACGCCTTGGGTCTGTGTGTGTGGAGTTTGCATGTTCTTCCTGTGCTTGGTGGGTTTTCTCCGGGTGCTCTGGTTTCCTCCCACGGTCCAAAGACAT
>JABJVR010007469.1:0-11494 GCA_025773905.1 Chitala chitala | reverse complement strand
TCATCCTGTGAATACAGATATGTACTATACATTTCTGGAGTGATTTATTAGCATAATGAGCAACAAACAGTAAGCATAAGTTCGGAATCTAATCACATTTTTCCCTTTAAAGAAAACCACAAACAGCTTGAAATTTATTTCCACCTTGTTTCCTAAAACAAGAGAAACGTTATGATAATTTTTCATGTATGTAATTTCTGATATATATAGCTGTTTAAATTCAGGGAGCCACATATTACACGTTTATGTTTTACTTCCATATTTACACACAGTGATGTATGTTCTTAATGTTGAAGGTCTGAAGGAAACAAAATACAGTGTCGACAGTAATTACAGGGATAGGCAGCAATGATTATTAGTAGAGATAGCATTGTCGTAGAAAGACAGCTGAGTGGGATACTTTCATTGTACAGATGTGTACGTAAAGGAATTAATATGAGTATACAGTGAACCTCTCTCTGTCTTAAGAGCTGGGGCAGAGATCTTGCAAATTTTACAGAGGCTTGGGGCTTTTTTTCCCAATATGTGGAGTGTTGGTGGAGATTGTTGATGAATGCTAGTATTTCAGAAGTGAGGTGACTGGGACCAAGACTAGATGTTATATAAATAAAACTGTTAATTGAATAATTAGCTGATCCTGCCAAATCTGAGTCCCTTTTTAGATAATGTAGTATTTCAACTGAACATATGACTAGTGAGGTGAACTTGTACAAATTTATATATAATCTAACACGTATGAGGACCAAAATGCATCATTAACAGCACAGGAAAGAATTTAGTTTATGGTGAACAAGAACCATGTCACAGTGCTTCGTCTGAGCTAGAGTGTATGATGTAAAACACAATTTTAAATAGTAATCAACATTAAAGGTTCAAAATGTCTAGTTTGATCTTACATATTAAGCAATTATATTTAAGTTAAGTCTCATGTTGCTGCACTTTTTAACCAACAAATAAAATCACATGTATTTATCTTGAATAGAAAGCATTATTTATTCTCCATTCCCATATGCAGTTCAGTGGTAAAGGGGAAGGCCACCCCTATGATGTGTGAGGGTTGTCTGTGTGGGTTTCCTTTCCTCTTCAAAGTTTGAGACCTGTAGGCCATCTCAGTTATCAAGTTAACATTACTCCTAGTGTGTGTTTGTGTGTGTGTGTGTGTGTGTGTGTGTGTTAATGCTTCTGCAATAGACGTCCAGGGTCCCCATCCCCACAAACCAGATTACTGTTTTCAAATTGTAGGCAGGATGTAAGCAGGATGTCTTCATCTTAAAATTGTGTGGATTTGCAACAATATTTATCACCAAAAAAGATATGCATAAATTGTGTAACTACTACAAGTAACGTAAATGATTTTTTTCTTGTGTGTATTTTAGTTTATATATATTATTCAGCGGACATCAATAAGTTTGGGAAAGTATTGTTTGGGTCAAAAGGAAAAAGATGGTAAATAAACACATGAAAGTAGTCTTAAAAGCCTTAAGTGGGCAGAATTAGAGAAACGTGATGCAACAGGTCATAGCAACCAACATATTTTGTATGCAGAAAAGTGTATATAAGAAAGCTACTACATACTGAATTATTCTTAATTCAATATGTGGCAGTACATAATGTACATGAAAGGGTATAAATTGAATTGACATTCTCACTGAAATTGATCCTTTATCAGCTTTTAGTTCCACTCTATAGCATGTACTTGTAAATCTGTTTTTCCTCACGTCTATGCTCTGCATGATTCTCTGTTCATTCTTGTTATTGCCCAAGCTTCATTAGCACAGATTGGTTATATCATGATTGATGAATTAGGGAACATTAGTTGTTGTTGTTCTTGGCAGAGATTATCTCAAGGGATGATGCAGGTGTTCTGTTGATTAGGTGAGCTATGCTGCTTTGCA
Source organism: Chitala chitala (assembly GCA_025773905.1). Classification (NCBI taxonomy): domain Eukaryota; kingdom Metazoa; phylum Chordata; class Actinopteri; order Osteoglossiformes; family Notopteridae; genus Chitala; species Chitala chitala. The sequence continues at coordinate 9,599 of JABJVR010007469.1, read as the reverse complement.
GTGCAGCACCTGCTGTGGCTGTACAGACGAATCTAGAAGAGGAAGACCCTGTTACAGGTTGTAGTGATGTCACTAGAAATTCTGGCCCCTTCACAAAATGTTACCTTGGACTCTTGATGATCATTGTTAGTCGTACATTACTTAGTTTTTTTTTTTGTTAAAAGTTGAATTATACTATTTTGTCACTTCATTATATTTAATAATTTTATATATTCAAAGACACCTGTGAAGAGCTGGGCCTCCCTGACTCTGTCAGGATAGTCAGGCTTGAAACACCCCTGGCAGGATGTACATATGAATCAGGATGACTTGTATGAAGAGGAAGTTCGCCTATTTGTGACATAACCCCTTTGATTTTGCCTAATTTCTTTCTTCATTAGCTTGTACCTGCCAGGGGTGTTGGTAATGTTGTATAACTTGTTACCTGGGATGAAGTCACATGCTTCCATATTTCATTTACAGATGTTCTTAAATCTGAGTGTACAGCATGAAACACATATTTCTTTCTCGTAACCAAGTACAGGTTCATGTGTTTGCAATTGAATAATGACAAAGATTTCTGGAGATAAAGTATGTGGTACAAATCTGTCATATAAACAATGTGTTACAATTAAAAACATTTAAAGATAATTTAAAGATGTTTGTTCATTGAATTTATCAGACAGTAAGAAATCCAAGATTTACATTATTTAGAATTTAGTGTATCTTGTAGATCTTTAATAATAAGGAATGTTTTCAATAGCTACTGCTAACTCCAAGATTTGCCTTTGTACCAACAGGTTAATTTTAAAAATTTATCTGAAGACCACTCAAAAGCTTATTTGCCCAGAATGGATATTAAGTACTTCAACTCCTCTCCCACACACCTTTACAATGATTCCAACAGCTCAAGTGTGAAAACGACCCAGTTCACTCAGTGTGTGCACATGCCAGCCATGATGCTCTTCTATTTGAGCCTGCAGATTATCAATCTGTGTTTGGGTGCCCCAGCAAACCTGACAGTTCTGTGGCTCCTTTACAAAAATAAAAAGGACTCCTCCACCTCAGACATCTTCATCTTACACCTGGCCATCCTGGACACGCTCTTCTGTCTCATTCCACCACTGGAACTTGTCAACCTCATGTACATGACCATTAGCACTATTGGGTATGTGCTGCGCTTCTTCTATGGCTTAAAGGACTCCACACCCCTCTTCCTCTCCTGCATCTGTTTGGACCGGTACATGGCTGTGATTCACCCAATCGCCTTCTCTGCACTGAAGGACCGGTGGCACCGTTCGGTGTGTGGCATGGCCCTGTGGGTAATCACTCTGACTTATGCCTTTAGCAAATACACTGGTAGTGTTATCACTGATAAAGTTTTTACAGGCATGATCTTGGCCACTTTTGCCATTATGCTATTCTGCAATGTCTCCATCCTCTGGGCCCTCAGACGATCTGGCCCTGGCAAGGACGAAATGCACCCAGTAAAGAAGAGAGCCTTCAAGATGGTCCTCATCATCCTGGCCATTATCGTTTTCAACTACCTCCCACCAGTTGCTCTGTTTCCATTCCAAGAGTACTTTTCCAAAGACATCTTCAAGTGTTACATCAACTACCTTGTCTTTGGGTTCATGGACATTAGTAGCAGCATCCAGCCCTTGCTATATTTATCAAAAGAAAAGATGTCATGTACTCCCATTTACTGCTGTAAACGGCATGCTGGTGAGGAGATACATTCAATTGAACCCTCAGTGTAAGATGGCTTCTTGTGGCAAACTTTTATAGAGTTAAAACTGCATTTCAACACTGCATTTCATTTAAATGTGAAATATTAAAAATAAATGGTACTGTGTGTAAGATTTAGCTTTTAGCACAGATTAAATTTTAAAATTGTGTATGCATTTAAAATTTACAAAAAAAGGCATGAAATAAAAAAATGTATGTGAAACATATGGGGGACAGACTGTGGGTGCTGTGATGCAATACAGAGTCCTTGATGTGTCACTGTGATGTTTCTCTGCGCAGCGGAGTGTTGGAGTGTTGTCATCGCCTGCTGTGGATTAATTTGTATTACCACACACCCCAGATCGGTTTGTTTTTTACATAGCAATTGGTAACAGTTATAATTTGTTAAAAAATTAAGTTTTTTGTGATCAGTGTGAGTTTTAATGTTGGATGTATAGAATAGAATTATTATAGAAGGAGTGCATTGATTATATGTGTTTGTAACTTGCCTTATAGTCATCATATGTTTTGATTATAGAAATATAATCAACACATTTTGAGCAATCAGAATTTAATATTCAACAATGCTGCGATGTAAAAAAAATTTAAGAAAATGTTAAATACTTAGTGTACAATTTCCAAGTTACTTAAAACGGCAAATAAATATTTAACCACTTTTGCATGGTTTATTCTTCTCCTTCTCCAGCCTGTTTTTATCAACAACAAAAGTGTGATAGTTGTCATACTTCTCCATTTTTTGGCATTTTAAATACATGTTGTGTAGTGCATTGTGGTACAATGAAAAGTAGTGAGCCATAAACCAACTTGGAGATGGAGGCGGTTATTAAAGTGCACGCCTCGACCTGGGTTGTCCCGCTAATACCCGCTATAAGACACAACAAGCTCAAACACACACAAGAACTAAAAAGGGAATTACAAAGCTGGTAACACATAACTAAAGCTAATTACATAGGGAGACTTGGCCATCTGGTGGACACATGAGGTATGGCAGGCAGGCTATGACAGTTTTTCCTAAGGGTGTAAGTACATACACAGATCACTCTGCCTGAAAGCAATTTTTCAAGATTTTCTATACTTAACCTTACTTGCTTATTCATCCATGTATTCTCTATACCGCTTATCCAATGCAGGGAAGCGGGAAGCCTGGACCCCATCCCAGGGGGCACAGGGTGCAGAGCAGGGGACACCAGGGGCAGGACGCCAACCCACCATAGTCACTTGCTTTTAAACACTTAATGTTGCATTTCATCATCCAGTGTGAGCAAGACAGAGAGGTTTTGTGGTTTTTACTTGCAAGTGCTTTTGTCTCTTCAAACTTTTGTACTGGATTGCAGAGAGACACTTTTGCACTGACAGAAAACATAGTCTGCATTATGCTGCACAAGGCATCAAAACCTCAAACGCTCTTCATGTCTGACCTCATAACAAAGTGGAGAGGAAGCGTACAGCTGGTGTGATCACACCCAGTTAGGTGAGAGTTGTAGGCTGTATTACTAATAAGATAAGCTAATGACATCAACAGACCGTGTAGCATGGCTAACTTTCAGTGTGGTGTAGCAGCTACGTTGCCATCTTGTCCACTGAACGATAAGCAGAGCTCGGACTGCAAACATGCAAGTGATTCTGTCTGCCAGTTTAATAATGTGTCTTAATCTCTTTTTAGTGGTGACATCTACTGATAGTTACAAAAACCTTATTTTTTGCTGACTGTTACAAGTAGGCAGCACGGTGGTATGGTGACTAGCACTGTCGCCTTGCACCTCTGGACATGGGGTTTGATTCTTGCCTTGCGTCTGTGTGCGTGGAGTTTACACGTTCTCCCAGTGCTTGGTGGGTTTTCTCTGGGTTCTCTGGTTTCCTCCTACAGTTCAAAGACTTCCAGGTTATGTTAATTGGTGTGTACTAGGATGGGCACCAGGCTTCCCTGTGACCCTTAACAGGATGAAGCAGTATAGAAGATGACTGACTAATAAAAGTACAAAGATTTCATGACATAATAACGTGTTCCTTTTTATCTTTTTTCTGCCTAATGGTTTAATTTTAGGGCCTATTTCAGAATGCACAGGAATTAGAAGACAGGCCAAGTAAAAAACAGATACATGTATGCAAAATCCATGTTATGTCAACTCACAAAGCTTCAGTTAAAGAAACATTAACCCAAATTTTATGTATATGCAAAATCCATGTTATGTCAACTCATGAAGCTTCAGTTAAATAAACATTAAACCAAGTTTAAGTGACAAAGAAACCTGAAAATGGAAAATACTGCACATATCTTCTTTGCCTTCTTAGCACTATATCAGCTATTCTACGTGAGCCTGACCACAGGACGTCATGTCAAACCTCGAAGCATCAGCTACCAAATTAGCAGCTACTATGAAATTCCTCCAGCTGAAAATAAAGCAGGTCCTCAGTGCTTTAGCAGATAAGGACTTCCTTCTAAATTAAAGAATTTTTTTACCACTCCTGTCTCACAAACACGACAAGAACATCTCGATGCCAGTGAGTATGTGCAGTTTATTCATGAGTTCATTTTAACTGACCGTTGGTGATCTCTACATTGCAAACAATATTTATACTTTGTGTTTACAAAATTCTTTAGATATTTGAATCTGCACATAAGTGTTTTTTAATCAGCTTTTCCAATGACATTTTTCATATATCAATTAAAATACTGTTTAGCCTTTGCATAGTGAAAAATAGAACTATCATATATCCTTGTGTGCTTAGCCGACAACTTGGAGCTTTTTACATAAAATCCACACAACACGCATGTGGTTGTGGAACCAGATTACTTAATCACAATTCTTAAAATCTATTATGTTTAGGGCAAAGAAAAGAATATTGAACATCTGCAAAAATACACAATATTGTTCATGAAGATAGTACTGCTGCTTCAAAAACTGAATGCAATATTAAGTGTTTTCAGTACATGAAGAGGAAGTTTTTTTTTTTTTTTTTTTTTTTTTACCGAATTGTATACAGCCAGAAATTGCCCATCTCATTTAAGGCTTGGTCTACTTCATCTACAACAGGAACTATGACAGACTTCTGCTTTGGAAGGTTTTTAACAAAAAAACTATTCAAAACTGAGTTTTTCAGCATTCTACACATAGTGTGATCACAATTTTCTTTGAAGATGGTAGTCTCTTCAAAATTTACCATCATTATATAATATATATATTATTTCTGTAACGTTTTGGAGAACAGTGTAATGAAGGTGAAGGGTAAGTCTAATGTGTGCAGAGTTTATGCCGATACCAGGAAATGACAAGTGCAGGAGCATTCCAATTTCCACACACACACACACACACACACACACACACACACACACACATAGAATACTACATAATTTTTGACAATATCAGATCTAAAAGCTACCCAGAAAATTAACTTCAAGAAATTAATTTCTTTCATTGTGTCTTCACCTTGTTGCGTATGTAAAGTTTGTCAAAAAGTCTGGCCACAACTTAGACATTATTAAGACACAATGTGCAAAAACAGCAATTTTATACCTACTACAGGTAACCAAGTGGCAGAATTGTTAAGCCAACTTCCATTGTCAATGTTGTAAAAAATTAGCTCCATGTCTATGAAACTTTTCAGAAAAGCAGGATTATGAGGAATCTACAGTACATATTTCAAATTCAAAGATATAAATAAACTCAGTTTAAAACTGCAGTAGCAAGTCTACCTTGAGATCTACAATGTCAAGGAATGTGTCAGTGGCTGAGCCAGTTCCAAGTTTTAACTGTGCCTTCAAATTCTTAAAGGTACCCAAGGTCAGCTCCCCACCTTTACTTAGCACGGAGAGCCGGTATTTGGACTTCTCTGCCATTCACATGGCATTCGACAGTACAAGTGAGGAAGTGCCAATGCTCAGGCAGTGTGAACAGATGCCAACGGTCATCTTCTGCTACTTGGGTCTGCAGTTTGTCAACATGTTGATAGGAATCCCAGGCAACTTGATGGTTCTGTGGCTCTTGCACAAAAACAAAAAAGACCCCTCCACATCAGACATCTTCATCTTGTACCTGTCCATCCTGGACATGCTCTTCTGCCTCTTTCTACCACTGGAAGTGGCATCCATCATACACCTGAACACAGTCGGCACCGGATATGTGTTGCGCTTCTTCTATGGCATTAAGGACTCATTGCCGCTCTTCCTCTTGTGTATCTGCTTGGACCGGTATGTGGCAGTGGTTCACCCCATGACCTTCTCCGTGCTGAAGTACCGCTCACATCGTCCTGTGTGTGCCGTTGTTGTGACGTTTACCACCCTGGTCTATGCCACAATGAAGTGCATGAGTACCATCGTCACCTTCGATAAAGTCTTCACGGTCATGATGCTGGTCATATTCACCCTTATGGTGTTTCTTAATGTCTCCATCCTCCAAGTTCTTATGCAGTCTGGCCCTAGCAAAGACAAGATGGATCCAGTGAAGAAGAGGGCCTTCAAGGTAGTCCTCATCAGCTTGGCCATTATTGTCTTCAACTACTTGCCGACAGTTGTCCTGTTCCCATTCCAGGAGTACTTTTCCAAAGAGGTGTTCTGCTGTCAGATCCGCTACATCGCCTTTGGGTTCATGGACATCAGCAGCAGCATCCAGCCCTTGCTTTATCTGTCAAAGGAAAATATGCCATGTGCTCGTATATGCAGCTCAAAACGGCGTGCTGGTGAGGAGAAGCATTCAGTTTCATTCTCAGTGACATGCTGAGTTTTAGTTTTGTAGTTTGAATCAAGACTTCATTTACAAATGTGTAACATACAGACATAACTTTCTGGGTATTGGTTTTACGTTTAGTTATCTTCCCTGACAGATACAGTTAAATGTTACAAGGCTCTCTATCAACCATTGGTGTCAAGATTCACAAATAGTCTTAATTAATTAGAATATGTAAATAGGTACACTCGTGTATTTGTCTGTAGTTACTCAGAAATAATGTGATAACATGGTGTGAAGCAGCCACTATATGAAGGCATACATTATTTTCTAATAAATATACTTTCTTTTTTGTTAAAGACCAACACATATTTTGTTCATTTTTGTTGTTCACAGATAATGGTAGTTTAAATGCATCATCTGTCAATAAGAGTATATAATTCAACAATAGGAGGCGGCACGGTGGCGTGGTGGTTAGCACTGTTGCCGCGCACCTCCAGACCTGGGGCCTGATTCCTGCCTTGGGTCTGTGTGTGTGGAGTTTGCATGTTCTCCTTGTGCTTGGTGGGTTTTCTCCGGGTGCTCCGGTTTCCTCCCACAGTCCAAAGACATACAGGTTAGGTGGATTGGTGTGTCCAAATTGCCTGTAGTGTGTGTGGGTTGGTACCGTGCCCTGGATGGGCTCCAGGCTTCCCTGTGACCCTCACCAGGAATAAGCAGTTAAGATAATGGATGGATAACTCAACAATAACGCTATATATAAATGCAACATATTACTTTTTTGTTTTTGATTAATTGTTTCCCATATTGTCCACAAACAGCTAAATGAAAAATAAAAGTGTGTTTTAACAGTAGAGTGTAAAGTTTGGTTTATGACTGCTGAAATTGGTTTTTTTCTTCCTTTCTAAATCCACACTTCCTTTCTAAATTTAAATAAACGCCACTCCACCAAAGGCCATGTTGTTTTCAATGGCATCCTCGTGAAGGCTTAATGTGTAAAGTGCTCAATATTTCCGCATAACCTCATTTCGTTACAATTATTTTGCGATACACGCAATTTTCTCTAGCAGCAAGCTAGAGTAAGCGTGACACCTGGCAGTGAAGAATTAACAGTAATAACAAACATACAAGCTGCTGTGTCGCCACAGTTAAAAAGGATATTCGCGCGAAAACGCTGATAAACTCCGCCAGCGGTGCGGTTACAGAGGAGGACCACAAGGGGGCATTTGAACATACAGAAAGGTACGTGAATGTAAGGCTGCACTATAGTATCGACGCAAAAAGAGGCAAATTAAGACAGTTAACTGCTAAATCAAACGAGACTAAACAGTTAATGGAAGATAAGACGTTAAGTAAAAGGTGAAAGTTTTAAAAACAATCTTTGAAGACTTCAAGGAAGGTAATGATTTAGTCTTGCGTTATCTTCCTAAGGATGAAAAAAGTGCATATCAAGAATATTGGTTCAAGCCTAAAACCAGAATATTTAAAGATTATGCAGAGATTTGGTGTGTGGATTAAGGATGCTGAGTTTGACAAGGCACACTTTCAAACATATGATGATGAGGTAACTCATACTGTATGGATAGGGCATCTGTGGTGTCACGATCTAGTGGACGTTCTAGTGCATTATCTGCATTTTCTGCACATGTAAAAGCAAGAATACACACAAAAATTATGAATAAGTAAAAAATTTATTTTCTCTGCGCAGAGAGGCTCCTGCCCGTATCAAAACCACTAATTAACATAGAGGGCAGAAGCCCCGAGTTAACAATACACTGGACTTTTATAGTCACCTAGCCTCACCCTGTTCTTTTCCATGGCTGGTGCTAGGCAGAAGAGCCCACTCTCCTGGCCTTCACATTCCAATACCCCTTATCAGTCCACCTTATGGCTTTTCACCCAGTTTCACTGGGCTACACAGACAGTCATAATTTACTTGCAGAACAGATCACAAGTACATTGTTATTTTCCCATTGCAATAAGATAGCAAAAGGGTAACACAGTGCTTTAGTAAAAGAGAAGTCTGTGTTGGTCTCTGGATCAAAACAAGCTTTTGGCCGTGTTAGTATGTATGTGTGTAAGTGCGCGTGCATGTATTTGTGAAATGTGTAAGAGTCTATTCTCATTTGGAACAAACTAATGTGCATATTGGATGCATAAATGAAAATTATGAGTAACCTGTGATGTTTAAACGGTGCGGGACAGGACAAAACAAAGTTAGACTTTATGTTCAATATTTCCTTTATCTGTTTGTTTTAATAAAAGTTTCAAAGAGCCATAAAGAGGTGGATGTGTGAGTACCTTTACTTCTGGAACATGCATTAGAGCTACTGAGCAACAGACTAAATGGCTGTGAAGGTAATTAGTAGGGTAAAGTGGCCACTGCAGTGTGTAATTTAACTTAAAATACTGACTAACCGGTTTAAGATTAACAAAATTCATGATTTAAATATGCCAAAAATTTTTATAGTGGCACTGGGAATGATGCCAAAAAGTTACAAAAATAATCATATTATGCACAAAAAGACACTGAAACATAAATAATATAGAAATACTATATCACAAGAAACTGAAATATTAATCCATTTTACCATGTTCATTAAATTGTTAATTCATGGTCTTTTCTGACATTTGAAATTCTATTATCAAAAATTGTTGGGACCATGGCATATAAGAAGGAACATCTTAGTTCATGGAGAAATGAAAACCAAACTCAATACATAGAACATTTTTAAACATTGACATTGCAGTGTATTACCATATAGTTAACATATCTATTTATTTATATTTGGTGTTCTATGTTTATTTTATATATAATATAAAATATTGTAAATATAATAATTTAAATGTAATATTTATTTAATATTAGTATTAAATATAATAAAATAATTCTGGCTTTTCTTACAGTATTTACCTATATGACTTACAGTCTAAATCATTTGCATTAATAGGACCTTAATTTTGTAAATTTAATAATTTTCATCCAGGTTCATGAAAACTGCATGAAAATGTATTTTTTCTGGGGAATTAAAACATTTGTTGTAGCTTTCTATTTTTTTCCCATGTCAAATCAGTGTAAAGACAAATAACACCAAACTACATATTTTTAGTTTGATTTTCTTTCCCTTTTCCTTGCCACACCCTGTCATCCTGCTTGTCTGCTACACGTAACATATTACAGGTTGTTACACTAAAAGTCAGAAGTCT
>JABJVR010007468.1:0-11494 GCA_025773905.1 Chitala chitala | reverse complement strand
TGTGTGCCTCGCTGTTTACCTCAGTATCCTGTCCTGTGTGCCTCGCTGTTTACCTCAGTATCCTGTCCTGTGTGCCTTGCTGTTTACCTCAGTATCCTGTCCTGTGTGGCTCGCTGTTTACCTCAATATCCTGTCCTGTGTGCCTCGCTGTTTACCTCAGTACCCTGTCCTGTGTGGCTTGCTGTTGTACTTCAGTACTCTGTTCTGTGTGTTATGCTGCCATACCGTAGTATCCTGGCTTGTGTGTCTTGCTGTTGTACCTCAGTATTCTGTTCTGTGTTCAGTTGTTGTACCTCAGTACCCTGTCCTTTGTGTCTTGCTTCCATGCTGCGCTGATCTTTTGGTGTAGCACGTAATAGAGAAATTCCATTGTCTCTCATATTCTCAGTGGCCTCTTAGCAAGCTTGCCTGTCATAGTTCCTTGTCAGCCATTGTGCGAATACAAGAGAAAAGCCTGTCTGGTACTTTTTACACAGTTATCTGACAAACAACTGTGTTTAAAATATTTTGTAGTTAAAGCACAAGTGAAAAGTTTAGTTAATACTGATGTTCCAATAGATCACAACCTTGTTTAAATATGAACCAATGTATTAAACCAGACAGCTTTTCTTCTTTGTATGCAGTTAAATCTTTATATGCAAATTATCAACACTAACTTTTATGTGCTTGTTATATGCGATTTCAACTTGGAAAGAGTACAGATGAATTTGTGCCCCCTTGTGTTCAGTGGTGAGGTTTAGTGAACGTCTTGCCTTTTTGTGACCATATACCTTGAGCAGAGTACATAACGTGTGTGCTGAGGCTACACAGTGTTAGGACTTTGTTATGTTCATTTGTCATCTGATAATCAGCACATTTAAGTGTGTCGCCTAATGTGAAGGATGGAAAGGGACCCCTCTGTGCCTGACGGTGTCTCTCTCCTCCAGCAGAGCTGTGTTTCTCTTTGTTCCTCTTGCTTTGCTTTGCAATACGATCTTGAGGCTACTGGTCTTATCCCAGACCTGAGCAGATCACATGACCCCCCCCCCGTGCCAGCATCTCACTGGCTACGGGCTGCTGGCTGTACAGGTGCCTGTGTGTCCACTTGGGTGCAGTGGAACACCAGAGTTCTCCTACATTAGTCTCCAGGTAACATCAGCACACCATACCAGCGTGTTTTTCTAGAAAATTCTGTCCTGCACGCTGAGGATCCGTGCGAGCCAGATGAGCAGAGCCACCAACAGGAAGAGCTCAGGTGACCCAATCAGGGCTGTGTGCTGACCATGTGAAATCAGTGTGTGGAAGGTCTTGCTATGACATGGCCAGGTCCCTCACTGTAGTTTGTGCTGAGAAGGCTGTAAAGTAGTTAGCAACTGCTCATTCAGCAAATGTAACATGAGCCAAGCACCTAAAAAAAGCATCAAAACTGAAGTAATCTGACTCGTTTACATGCTTTCTTGGAAAGCACCAGTATTGTAGATTCCTGAACAACAGTTTGAAGTATTCTCCCAAAAGGTGTCCTAAGAGATTATAACTCCTACTAATATAGCTTGTTTTCCATTGTGCCTACTTTTTGGTAGGACAGACAACCTTCAAAACTAAATAAATACATAAAAGAATAATAAATAACTAACAGTGTAGACGTCAGTGAGAACAAAGATGGCCTTCATAGGATTTAGTTTTTGGCTATCGATTGAAGCCAAATAGTTCTGTTGCAGCAGTTTAAACAAAGACTCCAAGCAAATAGGTAGCACCTTCTCAACGTGTGAAAAGGTGCTGTTAAATTCTGCTAAATCGCGTGCGTTATCAGTTACGTAATTAGATCTGCCCAGATAGCACAAAGTTAGACTGTTTTGACTGCCACTTTCTGATCATCCTGTCACTTTCTATTTATGGCTCTGCCAGTGTATGCCAGGTGGAAGTTTATGGCAAGTGAAGCATCCAGGCAAAAGCTAATAACACTGCCCTATACCAGCACAGCCAGCTGACTGTACGCCATTTTAATCCCCCTGCCTCTGACTGACATCGCTTTATTGGTATGGAAATACCACTTTTAGGGCAATATAAAAAAAGAATTTAAAAAATGCCTCAAGCCTTGTGTTTCTGTTGATGTAAGTGTTTGTATTTTGTGGGTTTGTGAATTGGTGTTACGCTTCTGGACAGGTTTATAAGCTGTGTTTCCACATGGCGAAGGGCGTCTGAAGAAGGGGTTGGGAGGTGACGAGTGTGTGGTTATGGCAAATCAAGTGAGAAGCAATAAAACAAAGATGGACACTTCAGTGTTTCACCCTTGTCTGCGTTCTAATTAATTACATCTGTGTGAAATGTGTGTGTCATACCATCTATCACATACATGCTGCACCTGTAGACATGGGCTCCTTTTCATTGAGAGCACATCTCTTGACTGCTGAAATGTGCACCGCATTATGGAAAGCAAGGTCACCAAAGTGGGTTATGCTTGTTCTGTTTTTCATCTTCATTAATTACCTTCAATGAGAAGTCCCTCAAAGACAAATTGATTAAAAAGTACCACATTTGTGCTGCTTTAATAAGGACACTTTATTAAAACGCCATGAAAAATAATAATTTATTCTACTAAAACTGATCATATGATTTATAAATATGCAAGCATAAACGTCACATATGACCTTCAATCCTGATACAGTTTTTGCATCTGCTGTGCATACGTAATTCACTATTTGTATTCACAGCCTTGCAGACCCTCATTTCCTTATATACATTCACACTGGATTACAGGGAACTGTGGTAGTGGTACAAAAAAAAAGGTTACCATAGAAACTGTAACCCACATCACCATGGAAACAATATAAGCACATTGAGTGCAGCAGTAAAAGGCATGGAGGCGTGAAGATTCTCTGATGAGGAAACAAGGCCTTCCGGTTACAGTGTGGTGTTGCATGGCATCTCCTGCAATGACAGTTACATAACGCATCATAGCTTGATCAGGCGGATGTGCTAATGAGCTCACACCATCATTTCAAAGCACTGGTGTTGGTGACATCCATTCTTGCTCTATTTTTAAACCTGGAAAAAACTATTTTATGGATTTTTTTTTTGAATGGTTCAGGAACTGGATGGATGTACCATTGTATATATGCTCACAATTTAGTGTGCGTTTGTGTGTGTGTGTGTATTTGTGTCAGAGGGCCCAGCTCACCAGTGCAATCTCATGGCTGGGCATATTGACACAGCTCTTTCTAGAGGCAGTGAAGGATGGTGTTGTGAATGGTGACTAAGAGGCTGCTCTCAGGGAGGGAGACGAAGAAGAGGTCACCACGGTCCACTTGCTTCACCACCAGGCTGGACACGGAACACAGACATACACACAAACACATGCAGTGAGACGGTCACACTGATGGAGCATTGCTTGGAAATTGGAGACATGAATGCAAATGCTGGTGCCTGTCAGCACAGGGCAATTGAATCTTCTGATAACACTTTGTACTTTGGAGTAAAAGCGAATTGTTTCATTGGATGTGTAATTATGTAACTTAATAAAAAAAATGTAAGTAGGAAGTGTGGGTGTCACACCCCCTCATCAGTGCCTGCCAGCCAGACCTGAGCAACCACTAACACATTTAACCAGCGCATTCAGAAGAAAGCAACACAAAGTGTTACAGCCTAGCATGTGTACTGAGAAGTCTCATCATCCCTTGTCTATGCGCTCGTCTCCCTCGTGTGTGCTCCCTACTCCAAGTGCCTCACTAACCCTTCGTGTGTTCCCTAGCCCTCGTCCTGGTATCAGACTGACTTACTGGCTTCAATGACCCCCTCGCCCGGATTAAAGACCTCATTTCTCAGATCTTGAATTGGAATTGGTGTTGTCTTGTAAATAAAACCTCTGCAAAGAGGATTCCACTCTCACGTGTTGTTCCTGGCATATTACAGTGGGCTGTAATTGTTCATTTATGTATGTGACACAGACTGCAGTTCTGCGCAAATGCAGATCAGTATATGAAAGCCTAAGTGTAAGGACACAAATCAATTTAGACAAAACTAACTGACGGAGGCCATGTACACATCCAGACCTGCCTCCCCAAATTCATACAACATTTGCGAGGAAGCCACAGTAGGTGGAAGAACATGTGGCTTTTCTCAGGCACATTCACTTGTGTCAGTAAAATGATCAAAGGTTTTGATTGGTCACCATTGATCCTTCCTCTTTGTTTACAAAATCCTCCTCTCCCCCCTACCTACATTTTTTAAAGTCTCGGCGCTGGCAATGCCGGCAAATCTGACAGTGCAGAGATTTTTACACTTACTTGTCATTGTGGCCTGGACGTCTTGGTGACACAGATAAGAATAAAACAGTGGAGAGATGTAGCATTGAAGATTTTACAGAAAAAAGTAACATCTTAAGCTTATAAGACAGAGCAAAAATAAACAGAAGACAGAGGAACCACTGTAATAGAGGATTCACTGTAATTCTGCATTTACTGTTTAAATTATCCAGTTTATATTTGCCCGTTTACAACCAGCTGCCCTAATACAGAGGCTATTCTCAGACTTTTTAAAATGCTAAATCAGAAAACATACAGAGATCTTCGCTCAGCAAAGGCTCATAAACAAACCATCCAAGCACATCAGAAACATAAAGCAGGGATATAGCGTACTATTGTCACTATCTACAATTAATTTTATCCAAATCCTTTTTATCAGCAAGACCTTCAGTGCAAATTTGGGCCTACTTATCACAGGGTTTTAAAAGAGGCAGTACAGCTCAACTCTAGCAGCTGTAAGAAAGATCAGTTACCCAAGTTAAAAGGGGGACTGCAATCCTATGATATTTTCAAGGCAGAAAAAACAAGGAAGCTGCTAATTAAATAACGCCTGAAAGCTTTTCTCTGGTTGTAAGGACCAGAGAGCTTAATAATATGCTCCTCCCGGAGGTCCATTATATCTGCAAGCTTTTGTTTGTGTCTCATTCCCCTAATTACTATTTTTATTAAATTAGCTCAACTCTCCTCCTACACGCTCATGCTATCAGTGGTCCACAGAGAGCTGTAAAATCCACTTTACTGCTGTCCTTTGTGACTGCATCTCAAACTGACGTAAGAAATACAAGCAAACCAACTACACAAAGAACATACTGGTAGACTGGAAGAAATGATACAGATGTATACTTTTAATTTCTATTCTATGGTATGTACTTAGTACACTAAATTTTTTGGTGATAGAGTTAATAAAAAAAACAATAAAAGATTAAGAGAAGCGACACAGCTGGCACTACAGATGATGTATAACTTGCTGTGTGTAACACTGAGGCACACAAAAACAGACTGAACCCAAATGCAAAGCACTCCCTTCTATTGAGCTGTCTTGGTAAGATATGTCAAGAAGAAGAAGAATATGGGGTCACTGAACAATTTCAACTCAGGCTGCAGAAGCTACTTGGATGAGTAGTGAAATGAAGAAAGAAGACCAGTTGACATGATTCAGCTTCCAGACTGTCTTGGTAAGAACACAGTCCATAATTCAAAACTCATAAACCCGTAAAATGTGCAAAAGGGTTAAAAGTCCAGTACAGGCAGTTCATAACAAAGACATGACTGAGGAAAGGCACAAGACCAAAACAGCAAAAGCATACAGCTCTAAAAAAATGAAGTTTAACCTCTACAGTGGGTGTTAATCTGTGTGATTTGTCACTATTCATATTCAAGTTTCATCCATCTACGTGTGAATCATTGCATTAAGGTTTTAATTCACTTAGGTATGGATCTGCATTAATGAACCTGTAGACTTTGCAAGCACATCTCATTATAGCCTAAACCTCGTCAAGTTGATCTTCAAAAAAAATACATTAAGTTTTCTTCTGTTTCACAAAATGGGAAGGTCTTCAAACTGCTTGAACATGCCCTTAAAGTTGACAAAGGCGATCGTGGACAGAACACACTGCGACACACAGACACAAACAGATGACATCGATTAGAAGCTCTCCACATCAACATTTGCTGTAGAGATGTTTTTACACATGGAGAATAATTAGCAGGGCCATACCTTGGGGAGATGCTGGAACAGGGGCCCCAGCTTCAGTATGGCAATTAACACAAACAGCGGTGTGATCAATGAACCTGCGACCTAACAACACACAACATCACACGTCTAATCACATCAAATCACACACTGGATGAACAACAGCCCTGCACAGTAACGAAACAAATGCAATAAGGGCACCTTAGGCTCCACGGTAGTATCCGTGTGAGGACTGGGTATATCAGAGTGCTGTGTGTGTGCGTGTGTGTGTGTGCGTGTGTGTGTGTGTTTTTGTATGTGCGCAAGCTGGAATGTGCTGCATATTACTCAACAATAAGCAAATCCACAAATCTGAAACCTGTTAGAACTATTCAGTAAACTGGTAAATTTACCTTCCAATGGTCCAGTGTTATTGCAGTGTTTCCACTATAGAAGTACAGACAACAAGACTCCCTGCCATGCTTACACAATATAGCAATTGTTTTTTTTTTGTGGCTGTGGTCCTGGCAAGCCCTGCAGAAGGGAGGCTGTCTGCCATAACGGTACCCCCCCCCCCCACTTACTAATAGTAAAGTAAGCTGGGGGGGGAGGTGCACAAACCTCCCCTTACTGTCCTGTTTAAACTTCATTAAAAACTGGCGGCGCCCATTACACATCCTTAGCTCTCCCCAGACCATCCTCTCTCCCAGAAGGACCTCTCAGAAGTTCTGTAAGAATCTGGGGACGGTGTCAGCCCGGACATGTGGGGTTAAAAGACACAAAGACTTATCTCATCACCGTATTTGGGCTGCTGCTGTCTGTCAAGTAAATGCTTCTATTTTTAATCAGTGAAAACCCTTAATATCACTGTTTTACACAAATCAAAATAAATCACGGCTGTGGAAAGGTGGATGATTGTGTCTGATTGGATTGTTCACTGACTCCACCTGTTCCTCTTTGATTTCATTTGTGATAATGTACATGTTTCCTTCTTGGAAGGAGAATTTCAGAGGCTGAAAATAACATATACATACATTCAGGAGTGTGTTCTGGGAAAAAGAGCTCCGTACTTTATTTCCTGTCCTTAAAAACACTTTTTAAAGTAATAATCATGTGGGTCTGGTCTAGGTGTGTTACGTTTCAGCTGAAAACCCTTTTTGCTTATCAACCACATTAAAATTAAATCTTTTCACGGAATTCTTCGTGTCATGAATCTCCATTCTCAGAATTAGACTTTTTTCTTCCTCTTGCAAGGGAACATGTTTTGAAAGTTTTACGCAGAATTCTCTGGGACAGATTTAAAGATTAGGGATAGCAAAACAATGCTGTCAGATCTGAGTACAAACCGAGGTGAGAAAAAAAAATGCACATGCTTTCCATGTTAGTCCAACTGGCCCTTTTTTCTTATGGGAGGGGAACCTGTGTTATTCTTTCTTTTATATTTTCACCATGCATGCTCATACATTACCTAGAATGTAGGCTTTCATCTAAGACAAGCAACTATACACCAAATACCTTCTTTTCAACAGTAGAGAAAAGTTGGTCCCTCCGTACTCTTGCATCTCTTAGGTTGAACTGTCTTACATCTACTCTGGTGTTAGTTCTCTGCGACAGCAGGACTACCTGCCCCGTTATTGAGTCTGGCACAGTAATCTTTGGGTAAAGTTTGAGCTGTACCTTTGGCTCAGAATGTCCAATCATAAAACAATAAATTTAAATAATCTGTGAACCACATTCAGTCACATTTTTTCACATAGCACTCTAGGTCATGGTTACACACACAGTGTATGATTATAGCCTACACAGAGCCTGTCGTGTTAAAAACATGCACCAGCACATGAAAGTCTGTGCACCCCTGCTCAAAATTTCTGTTACTGTGAACAGAGAAGTAAAAGATTACCTGATTTCCAAAAGACATAAAATTATAAATGACACATTTCCATAATATTTTAAGCAAGAATTCTTTTCTTTGGTCTTTTACAATTTCATAATAAAAAAGGACTAGGGCCCAAAACAAAAGTTTTGGAGCCTTGAATGGTCAGCACTAGAGATGTAAAAATGTAACACCAAAACGATCATGGTTATCAGTACTATCTCAGTATTGTTAAAATATGCTGAAAATGTTCAAAAAGTACTCATAAAAACCAAAATATGCCCACAGTTGTAACGTTTGTGCCAAGCAGGCAAGAGAGGCGAGGTTGAATGTGCAAAAAGGGAGGTTTTAATAAAGAGAAAAACAAGGAACTAACATAGGAACTGGGGTTTAACAATGAAAAAATACAAATAGGGAAAACCAAACCACAGGTAACAGGGGAAACAACCAAAGCTTTAAACTAACAGGACTAATGACAAGAATATGAACGCACTAATGGTAACAGCATGTTTACAAATGCACATACAACAACCAGCCAAGGACTCACAACGCAGGGAGGTAAATAAAGGCACACAGACAGAGTAAAATGAGATGAGGCTGGCAAATGATAACGAGGGGATAACGAGACACAATCAGAAACTACTAACAATACAGGGAGAACAAGACAACGAGGAACCAACAATGATTCAGCACAAAGGGGGCAGGAGAAAGGGTGACATGTAGAGTACACAAGGGTCATGACAGGCAGGGGTGTTACAACAGTTCAAGCTTAGTCTTCTTAGAAGGCTGAAAAATCTCCAGAGTGCTGTCACTGCCTTTCGCCATGGTTTCACAATCACAAAACAATCCCACATCACGTGCTACGCCTCTGTCTAGGAGACAGTTGCTAACTTTGGCTGACGCTGAAAAGTATTTAACCCTTTAGTGAAGAGTTTTTCAAAGCGTGGTAATCAAACAGTTTTAATGATAATTAAAATTTCAAAAGGTAATACTAGCTGTTGGGAATTTTAACATGGTTTACCATGAAACCAGTAACCATTTCACCCCTAGTCAGTACTTAGCAACACCCCGTTTGGCAAATATCACAGCTGATAACGTATTTAAAATTATTGGCATTAAATCATTTGCACAGTGGGACTATGTTGTGGAAAGACACTGAGAAAATTGTGCTATACTTTCTGGGACTGCAAACAGTACAGTAAACACTTTACAGTGCTTGCAAAATGCAGCTGATAGAATTATTACTATGAACAGAAAGTACAACCATATAAGTCCCATACTATTTTCATTTCACTGCCTTCCCATTAAACACAAAACTCATTACAAAGTTCTTCTGTTAACTTATAAGGCACTCAAAGGTATATATATATATATATATATATATATATAATGGAATTGATTAATGTCTATACTCCAAATTTTTCCCTGCAATCTCAGAATGCAGGCATTCTTTCTGTTCCATGCATACATAAAAATACCAGTGCTAAAGCACTGAGTTACTGAAGCTCTAGACTGTCAAAAACTCTGCCTGGCTGCATACGGGATGCTGAACCAGTCTGTCTTTAATTCCCGACTGAAGGCCGCCTTCTCTGATTTAGCTTTCCCACAACAATCCCCACAGCTCACTGTAATTAACACTGCCGTACATGCCAATGTACTTCCACTATTCTGTTTCCTACAGCCAGTGTCTCTATTATACACTCACCGGTCACTTTATTGGTTACACCTTGTCAACTGCTCGTTAACACAAATATCTAATCAGCCAATCACATGGCAGCAACTCAATGCATTTACACATGTAGACATGGTCAACAAATCTGCTGAAGTTCAAACTGAGCATTACAATAGAGAAGAAGGTTGATTTAAGTGACTTTGAACATGACAAGGTGATGGGTTGGTCTTTGTATTTTCAAAGCTGCTGATCTACTGGGATTTTCATACAGCATCTCTAGGGTTTACAGAGAATGGTCTGTAAAATAGAAAATATCCAGTGAGCAGCAGTTATCTGGGTGAAACTGCTTTGTTAATGCCAGAGGTCAGATGAGAATGGCCAGACTGGTTTGAGCTGACAGAAAGGCAACAGTGACACAAACAACCACTCATTACAACTGAGGTATGCCAAAAAGTATCTTTGATTGCACAGCATGTCGAAACCTGAAGCAGATGGGCTACAGCAGCTGAAGACCACACTGGGTGCTGTTCCTGTCAGCTAAGAACAGGAAACTGAGGCTACAATTCGCATGGGCTCAAGAAAATTGGACTACAGAAGACTGGAAAAATGTTGCAGGTCTAATGAGTCTTGGTTTTTGCTGCGAGATTCGGAAGGTAGGGTCAGAATTTGGTGTAAATAATATGAAAGCGTGGATCCACCCTGTCTTGTATAAAAGGTTCAGGGTGGCAGTGGTGTAACAGTGTGGGGGATATTTTCTTGGCATACTTTGGGCCCCTTAGTACCAACTGAACGTTGTTTAAATGCCACAGCCTAGCTAAGCATCGTTGCGGACCATGTCCGTCCCTTCATGACCACAGTGTACCCATCTTCTGATGGCTACTTCCAGCAGGAAAATGCACCATGTCACAAAGCTACAATAATTTCAAACTGGTCTCTTAAACATGAGAATGACCTCACTGTACTCACAGTCACCAGATCTCAATCCAAAACAGCACCTTTAGGATGTGGTGGAACAGGAGATTCACATCAAGGATGGGCATCTGATAAACCTGCAGCGACTGCAAGGTGCTATCATGTTCATATATCCCAGCATCTCTAAGGAATGTTACCAGCACCTTGTTAAATCTGTGCCATGAAGAATTAAGGCAGTTCTAAAGGTTAAAGGGGTCCAACCTGGTACCTGCAAGGTGTAACTGATAAAGTGGCTAGTGAATGTACATTAACCTGATTACAATTAATCTCCACCCATATGTCTACTTAGTCCTTGTCTGGGCACTATCTGGCACGATGCCTTATTAGAGTCACTAACACCAAGTGTACCCTCCTGGATGTGGTCTTTGCTTATGGAATCATGCAAGCCCTTGAGAATTATTCGTAAATCCGAAACACGAACTGACTTCTTATTGACAATTAAATTATTGGCCCTTATATGAACTTCGTATCCTGTAATGTTAGTCTGCACAGGGTGGTTGGGCAACAAGTTGACTTGAACCCTGAGAAGGGTTTTTCCTAAACATAGTGGAGTTTTTGATTCCTCTCCTCCATTGTCACCTGGCTTTAATTTAACATTAGTCGTTCTATCTGCTGTTAATTCCTTGTAATAACTGTAATTAAGTCCTGTAAAACATCTTGAGATAAGTTGTTGCAAAAGCTGTTAAATAAAAATAAACTGAATTGAATAATCTGCATGCATTATCAAAGTTGTGTAAATAGGTCTGTGAAGTCTGTGAGGTCTGCCCAGATGCACAGACAGACTGCTTTGTCATCCAGTATATTTACCCTCACTGTCTGCATATGTGGCTGTGCCAGCGAATGCCAGGTAAAAGTTACTCCTAGGTGACCTGTGATAGCAAACATCATTGCCCTACACCGGACCAGCTGTAATACCCCTCCATGAAATGTGCTCCATCTCTCACCTACATGGTGCCCAGAAAATACCAGCTTCTTTTTCTGTGTCTTTTTTTTACTTACTCTGCGCTGAAACCTAAAGAATATTT
>JABJVR010007467.1:0-11495 GCA_025773905.1 Chitala chitala | reverse complement strand
GCAATTATTAAACCAATTGTACTGTAGTATGCAGTGTTTTTGCAATTATTTTGCATTATTAAACTAAATGTACTTTACTATACAGTGTTTTGACTAAAACCTGACGAACGCAGCCCCAGCTGACGACATCAGCGATTATCATTACTGTACTCAGTTTAATATATGAACGGTATTTTTTGTATAGCCCGATTTACGACCGGATCGAGTTATGACCTATCTGTCCAAACCGATAGCGGTCGTAAGTCGACGACGACCTGTATACTTTTCACCGGAAAAACTATGCTATACAGGTTCAGTATTATTCCACATTGACCATAATATTCAGATTTTATAGTACTGAAAACCCAGTTTTTATGAAGTAATGGGTGTAGCAAGACCCACAAGTGACCAGGGTACATCCCCACCAGGTGGTTGTGGAAGTCATCCCCCAGAGCACCTACTTTGTCAGCCCTACTGAAGCTTTTTAATCTGCATTACATGCAAAAATTAGAAAATTGTCATAGTATAACGCGTGATTTTATTTGTATTTATTTATTTATATTATTTTTTTTTAATGCAACAACTATATTACAAATACGTGTGAATAATGCTAATTTATTATCTCACATTGCACAACACAAGTCTGATGTATTCAAAGTATAATAGGCAGAGTCAACACAGCAACGTAAAGTATATGTAGCCATATTTAAAGCCTTAACTTCTAGCAATTTATTTGCCGTGTGGTATTTTGTTTACCTGTAATATTTTCCTTCCTTAATTTAATGTAGACCAGCACCAGTCCAGCAAAGGGTTGGCAATGTGTTTAATGTAGCCTTTTTCCATATCCATAGCTGTGCCGCGTGCTTTTATGTGCGAATAAGTTGTTACCCTAAAAGTAAAAAAATAAATAAATAAAACAGGCATTTGACAATAGAGGGGGGCTGAAGTCCACAGGTCACTGTATCTGTCATCACCCTGTGAACATACATGACATAAAAACTCAGTGCAGTATTTCCAGTGATCATGAAATGCATGTTTTCGTAACTGTACACTAACACAGCCACACTTTATGTATTTGTCATTATAGCAATATAGAGATGATACCTGTCATGGACTGGACATAAAAAATCTAAAGGAATGTATTTCAGTAAGTTGATCTGTAAATTAAACAATTTTGGTGTAAATTTTTAAAAAGTGTGTGTGCAGAATAACTAATGTTTTGTATTTTACTTTCAAATAGATGGCGTTGGTGGAAATTGCTGCTCATTTCACAGGGTTATCAGATTGTATTGTTCACATTTCCCCAGCTGGCACACCTTGGTTCATACTACCTGTGTCTGTTCTACCTCTGGTAAGAGACTTGATATTTGGGTTTTGTGAACTTCATCTGAAAATAACTAGTTAGGCTAGTCAGATGGCTTTTGTTGCACTACTTTTTTTAAAATGATAGAACCTATACAATTTCAAGTTAGCTGTATTTCTGTTCCCCTCCTCGAGCTGCCACCTTAAAGTGGTGGAGGGGGTTTGAGTGTCTGAATGACCCTACGAGCTATGTTGTCGGGGGCTAAATGCCCCTGGTAGGGTCTCCCAAGGCAGACAGGTCCTAGGACCATAAACCCCTTATGAATCACAAAAAATCGAGGAACGTTACGTCACCCAGAATGGTGTTACCGGGTCCCCACCCTGGAGCCAGGCCTGGGGATGGGGCACTCAGGCGAGCGCCTGGTGGCTGGGCCCACGCTCACGGGATCCAGCCAGGCTCAGCCCGATATAGTAACCATGGGCCCACCTTCCTGTAGACTCACCACCTGCAGGAAGGAGCATAAGGGGCCGGTGCATTGTGGATTGGGTAGCAGTTAGACTGCTGCCCCCGCGACCCGGCCCAAGATAAGCGGCAGAAAATGGATGGATGGATGTATGTATTACTGTTATTAATACTAGTATTAGTATCTTTTATCAATAACTTTTCAAAAAAGTTTAAAATGGAAATGTAAATGCATTTAACCGTACTACTTATTAAACATGTATTTTCATTGATTCCAATGTCTTCTGTAATTAGTTTCTCAACCAATTAATGAAATGACATTACATGTTTAATTGACAGAAATACGTAATATTGTGTTTCTCCTTTTATAAAGCTTCTTTACACACTGGCAAAGCTCTTCAGCAAAACCAGGGTGCGAGAAGAACAACCAGAAGTGAATGACGACGACCTTCATGGTGACAACCTGCCCGATGTCCAGAATGATGACCAGTTTCAGGGTGAAGTGAGACAAGACAGCTTAGAGCGCGGCATCAACTTTGTGCCCGAGGTTCTGCGGCCTGAAGGAGTGGAAGGCAGAAATGACACCAGAGCAGAGGAGGTATGTTGCGGTTATGGCTGGGCACATGATTCAAGGGCGTTTTTTCCTCTGCATCAGATAATGAACTTCTGCTTCTTCAAAGCAGCACCAAAGTCAATAGAACCTCTTGTGTTAATTTTGCTCTGGCATGAAAAATTGGTATGGTCAGTAACCAGTGCAATTTTACAAAATAAGCATATCAGTAAAATAATATCAGTATTGTAGTACATGTATGAATAATATGTAATAATATGGTCTGCTATGTTTTGAAATACTTTTTGATTTCTTTTAATGCAATCATGATCTCGCTTAAACTCTTTTGACTAGATTACAATTTAAGTCTGGGTCTCTTTATCCAATGATATGGGGTAGTTTTTGAGGCTATTTTGGGTCATATCCCAAAGAAAGCACATTGTTTGGCAGTGTAAAATATGTTTATATTAATAAACAGGCAATGATGTCATCATTGCTGAATGTATACAAGAGAAACTATTTCAAAATTTGTGTAGGGGGGCCCAAAGAGATATATATATTTTTTGACAAAAGGTCTTTGGATAAATTTAAAAATTGGAAACCCTTGGCGTAACCAATTGCCAGTAAACACATTTGCAAGTCCCACCCAAAGTATTAAAGCTGCTAGTTTGGTACTTTTGATATTGGTACTGCACCAAAAATCAATGGAAATGGATTTCCGGTGTGAATATGTAGTGGGCGGACATCAGTTTTAAAGTCAAAATTTTTTACTTTAGCACCTTTATTTTTAGCTAGGCTATCAACAGTTCAATAACGTGCTTAGTCCACACTATTTATCATTAGAATCCTCAAATCCACACGTTCGGGCTCTAAATCTCTGCATTTAGGCGACTTCTCCAAAACACGAGATGACTAAAATGGCATCTCAGGCTGAGCCTCTACCTACAGCAACTCTTGTCAGACAACTGGACAAATTTAAAGAAACAATGCTTGATTTACTTACCTCTTCTGTCAAAGAGGTACTGGCACCATTCCTGAGCTCTATAGACTCGCTTTGACTGACTGTGAACACACATACCTCTAAAATCTCCGACATGGAATCCCCCCCTTATGGATTACAGTGGCAGAATTGTGCAGCTGGAGAGAGATTTGGCTGAGCACAGCTCCCAACTCATGACAACAGCAGCCAAAATCGCTTCCCTTCATCTTAACAGAGGAATTTACATGCCTCTCTAAATGCCAAAACTTGCGCATTGTTGGCATCCCGGAGGGACTGGAGGGTAAGCAACCGAGACAATTTGTGTTGAATATGTTAATGGACATACTGGGTGAGGGGCTCCCTGATTCCCTGGACTTGGACTGTGCACATCGGAGCCCTGGCCTTTGGCAAGGGCAGGTCCAGTGCCCCTGCCCTATTCTAGTTTGGTTTCATTGCTATGCAGACAGAGAATTTGTGCTACGCTGGGCAAAGGAGCACTGTAAGATCATGTTTAGGGGCCATCAGATTAAATTAAATTCTACAAGGACTTTAGTGCTAGGAAGCCAGCTGCTTTTAATAACATGAAGTCCTTCCTTTACAAGAGGAGAGGTCTTTTTGAAATGCCATATCTGACCAGGATGAGAGTGTTGCTCGATGGCTGAGATCACTATTTCGACTCCCTGGAGGACTCTAAGGAATTTTGCCATAAGCATTTCAAAGCTGATTTTGGCAAGACTGGGTAACTGGCCCCCGCGATGCATGTATTGTGGCTATCTCCCCTTCCTGTCGTTGTACCCTCTTTGTGTTTTACTTTGGTTGTTTCACTTCGTGTAGTTTATTCAGATCTAGTCTAGGTTCAGTGGACTTGGATATAGTTTTGGTAGGTCTGGATTTAGCAGGATTTACCACCTGCTAGCTTTGTTTTGTTATGCAGTTTTCTCTTTGTTTGGTGCTCTCCGCTTTTCTGTTCTCGCTGTACTGGTGTGTTAGCCGCATACCATATTGGATGCTGAGTTTGCAATTCCGGTATCTTGTACTTTGGTCAGCAAGGTTAGGAGTAAATTGGGACCGTTCCTGTCCCGTGAATTTAGGTTATTTAAATTCATGTTATGTCACTTGTTCGTTGGATTTCTGGGTTTCTGTTTTTTTTTTTGTCAGGTGTAGCATGGCCATCCTATTGGCGTGTCCTCGGCTTTGTATGCTGTTATTTGGTGCATCTCCGTTGTACTTACATTCTCTCTCCTGCCTCCTGTTTTTGACCACTCCATTGCATGGCTACTCTTGCCACGGGTTTAGGCTGATTATCTGAAATGTTCAGTAGTTGGGCGGCTCAATTAAACAATCCAAGGTTTTTTTTTCTCAATTGAAAAGTCTTAATCCTAATTTATTTTTCCTGCAAGATTCATCTAAGATTATGTGACCATGTCAGACTACGTAAACCCTGGATCGGCCAGGTTTTTCATTCGAATTTTAACAGCAGATCTCAGGGTACTTCCATCCTCATTCACAAATGCACACAGTTTTTTGGCCTCGGATGTAATTTCTGACCCGCAAGGATGTTGAGCAATTGTGGCTCTTTGCTACAGACCCCTGTGGCCCTGGTTAAAGTTTATGCCCCTAATTGGGACAGTCCAGGCTTTATCTCATCCCTTCTGTCCTTAATTCCCCATTTGCAGTCTCACCATCAGATCTTTGGGGTGACCTTAACTGTGCCATCAACCCCAGGCTGAAACAGTCTCGTCCCAGGTCTCCCACTTCTCTTATGTCAGGGACTGTTTTAGCATGGATAGAGAAAATTGGTTGTATTGACCCATTTTACTTTTTATATCCATCGCGTAAGGAATTCTTTTTTTTTTTTTTCCCCCCCTCAACATCCACTCTCTCATTGATTATTTTTTTTATAGACAGGACCCTACTCTGTTCCATGCGGGATGTGACCTACACCATCCATCCATCCATCCATCTATTCTCTATACCGCTGGTCCAAGTCAGGGTCACGGGAAGCCTGACACCCATCCCAGGAGGCATAGGGTGCAGGGCAGGGGACACCCAGGGCAGGGCACCAACCTACCACAGGTGACCTACTTCGCTGTAGTTATTATTATTTCTGACCATGCTCCAGTGTTGTTAGACTTGTGCCTTAGCCCAAGGGAGCGCTCTCATGCTCTTTGGCATCTGAATACATGCCTCTTGGCTGATGAGCACTTCTGTGAATACATCTCCTCTAGTATCACTTTTTGCTTGAAAACTAATAACGTAGAATCCACCTCCCCTTCTCTTCTTTGGGAAACATTTAAGGCTGTTATTTGTGGCAAAATTCTCTTATAGCTTACACGTTGCCAAGCAGAGGCAAGCGGAGCTCTTACAGTCTATCCTCAATACTGATTGGAGGTACGCAGCATCATCCATCTTTGACCTGTATGCAAATAGGCTTCGGTTACAAATGGAGTTGAATCTCCTGTCTACTGGTATGGCTGAGTATCTGTTGCACGTGATTAGAGGGCGCTACTCCGAATGTGGAGATAAAACCAGTCGCCTCCTTGTCCACCAACTCAAAGCTCAGTCCACCTCTCGTTCTATTTCAAAATTATATGACTCCTCCCACTGATTATGAACACTTCACATATTAATTACATTTTCTCTGACCATTTTAGGAATCTCTACAAATCTGAACCTCCTATATAGCCCTCAGCTATGTCCAAATTTCTGAACAGTATTGTATTCCCTGTTTGGAATGCTGCTACCTGGAGCAGTCTGGGTGCCCGTCTTTGTTTAGATGAGGTAACAAGTTGCCCCAAACTCATACAAAATGAAAAAGCCCTGGGCCCTGATGGGTTGGCCATAGATTTGTATAACAAATTTGTGGTTCAGTTAGCCCCCCTATCCTGAATATGGTTAAAGATTCCTTTGCCTGGGGCTCTCTCCCATCTATTCTGTCTCAAGC
Source organism: Chitala chitala (assembly GCA_025773905.1). Lineage (NCBI taxonomy): Eukaryota > Metazoa > Chordata > Actinopteri > Osteoglossiformes > Notopteridae > Chitala > Chitala chitala. The sequence continues at coordinate 5,278 of JABJVR010007467.1, read as the reverse complement.
GTCCACCTTTCTTATATTGAAAAAGGATAAGGACCCAAGGAAATGCAGTAGTTGGAGGCCTAGTAGCCTCCTCAATATGAATGTAAAGCTTTTAGCCAAAATTGTACTTGCCGACGTTCATTCATCTGGTGGCGTCAGTTATCTTCGGATATCCTTTGCTTGCTGAATATTGTTTTTAATCCCTCTGCCTCTTCTCTACCAGAATTGGTTGTCTCACTGGACACAGAGAGGGCTTTTGACAGAGTGGAATGGGATTATTTATTCTCCATTCTGGTGAGGTTTGGGTTGGCCTAATTATGTTGCCTGGGTGCATCTTCTGTATTCTGCCCCGTTGGCATGCATTAGGACGGGTCATGTCTTGTCCCTCTACTTTCCCCTCTATAGGGGTACATGTCAGGGTTGCCCACTGTCCCCTCTCCTGTTCGCCCTGGCTATCTATAGCGCTTAAATCTTACCCCATCTTTTCTGATATTCATAGATGGGGGACTGAGCACAAGATGTCTTTAAACGCAGATTTACTTCTATACATGACTGATCTCTTCCAGTCTATTGACCGTATTCTAGATCTCCTGTCCACTTTTGGACCGTTTTCAACTTTCTTTAACAATGACTTTCCCCATCAACCCCTTGCATAACCAGACTGGCCCAGCTCTTTTACTGTTTTGTTTTTCTCCTGACAGATTGCATTATTTTGGGGATTGACATTACTCATTCCTTATTTAAACGCACTTTCATGGTGTTGGTCTTGAAAATTAAGGCTGACCTCAATTCTTCTGCAATATTCTACTCTCCATGTTGCCAGAATTCTTCCTTTTCCAGTGCCTGCCTCTCTTCCTTCCTAAATCCCTTTTAATTCACTAAACAAGCTTATCTCTTTGTCTGGTCGGGGGAGCACCCAGGGCCCAAGGTGAAATTCTTCAGAGTAGTATTAGGGGTGGAGGTTTGGCACTGCCAAATCTGATGCTGTATTCTTGGGCATCGAATATTCAAAAACTGCACACCTGATGGCCGCTCCCTTAAACGATGTGGTGTCTAATGGAAGCCCACTCTTGGCGCCCCTCCTTGTGTTCCTTGATTGTTGTAAACTATGATGGATTCCCGATTATCTCTAGAGTAAGGCCCTCGGTGGCATTAGCTCAATATGATCATGTGCTCCCTTGATGCAGATTCAGTTTAAGGTCGTGCAGAGACTACAGTATTGGAAATTTGGTGCTCAGCAAATTCTCCCCAGGCTTAAACATTGTAGAGATGTCAGTTCTCGCCTGCCAACCACACCCATGTTTTTTTTTTTTTTTTTTTTTTTTCCCTCTCTTGCCCTAAGTTGCATGACCACAGACACGTTTTATTGATGTTATGTTCAAAGCACTGGATGTCCACCTACAACCCTGCCGTTTTCTGATGATTTTGTTCCGTGCCAAGGTGGTGTTCTGTCTTTCGCTTCTCTCTTGAAGAAGAATTGTGCTGCATTGGAAGAGTCCCATCCTGCCTCGTTCGTCAGTCTGGCTGGACGGTTTATTGTCCTTTCTCCATCTGGAGAAAATTAATCTTTTAATTAATTAAGGGGCTCTGATGCTGAATTGCGTAAGAGATCGGACTCTTTCCTTGCGTATTTTCGCTTGCTGCCTTGTCTAGATGTTTGAGGCTCAGAACGCGTCACACTGCTGGTGTCTCTTTTGTTTCTCATGCCGCGCTGATATAGACTAGGACCATCCTGCTTCCCCATCACTTGTTGTTGTTATTGTTGTTGTTGTTGTTGTTAATGTGTATACACACACTTTGTGGGTTGGTTTGTTGTGGGGTTGTAACTCCAGGAGGACACTTTTTAAATTTCTCCTCCTTTATTCTGTCACCCCTCCATCCTTCCTGTAACATTTAAATTCTGGAACATCCATGTTGCAAGGTTTTGTATTTGACCATTTCTTTCTTTGTTCCTAATAAAGAATAAAAAAAACCTGTGGGAAAAGGGAAGTGGTGGTGATGGTTTGTTGTAGTGTCAGAAGTATGGGACCAGGTGCAGTGAAAAACACCCACTTAGTTTTATTCATAACACTACTGGGAGAAGAATGACACACTCAGTGAAGGAACAGGCATATTATGGTTTATAAGCAGACACTTTTATAAAAAGAATATACAGCTTATGGCCAGTCATACCACACCGAAGGTGCCTGATCCCATTTTAACTCCCCACCCAAACAGTATTGGGCCTGATTAGTACTTGGGTGGGAGACTTCCTGATGATGCTAGGTACTGTAAGCTTTGGGGCTCGGCGGCCAGTCAACCTTGAGTCCCCAAAGGTTTTTTGTCTACACTGTAAAGTTTTTGGGTTCTCTCCTCCGTTGTTGTCTGGCTCTATCATCCACCTGCTGTTAATTCAGTATTATCTGTAGTTTCTTTCTGCAAAGCGCTTTAAGACAACTTGTTGTGAAAGGTGCTATATGAAAATAAACTGAAAAATAACTAGAACTGAATAAAGTTCAGTTTACCCATTTTATACATCTGGCAAGGTGCTCAGAGGATCAACATTATGGTTTCCACTTAGGGCTTTAACGAGTAATATTCAAGTTTCACATGGATTGTTTTAAGCACAGCATCACCTGCAGCCCTCATACAACTTGCTTGTCTTCCTCTTCCAGTTACCGAACCAAATGACAGATGAGTGCTGTGATGAGAACTATGAGATCACAAAGGCACCCACAACGGAAACGGAACCAGCCCTGCAGTATTCCTTACAGTGACACGTTAATTTGGCAGCCAAGCCATCATACTTATATTCAGAATGTGAAAACCAATCACATTAATAAACAGGATGGGTAATGTCACGATGCTCACTGAAGTTACTGTAATTGGTGTTTAGCGTTGTTGCGTCGTTTGTATACAGTTTTTAATCATTATATGGTTCTACCTAATGGAATATTTGTGTTTTTCCATTTTTTTGTAGGGATTTTTACCAATGAGAATGTTAAATGACAAATTTGCATTGAATATCTGTTAAAGTAAGATTTTATTTCTAAATGGTCTGAATTGAAACAGGTAGTTATAACTCTTGCAGCAAGAAATGTGAAATATTTGCCTCTTCTCCAGTGAAGGTCTTTCTGAAACTTTATCAAACATGGCATTCCAAGCAATAACCTATGTTTTACTCTATGTTGAAAAGCAGTTAACAATTTATAAAATCAGCTAAAATGCAGCACAATAAATTTATCTTGTGTGCCAGCAGTGTTAGTTTTTGTCAGTGAAATTAAGAAGAAAAATGTCAACATTTTTTGTGAGACATAATGTCATTTTAACTACATAAAAATCCAACTTTACTGATTGAAAACTAAGATAAAAGATTTCACCATAGCTGTTATAAATAACTAAAAAATATTTTTTAAAATGGACAACTGGACAGTTAGAGAGGACCCCTTTCTATTGCTAATGTTTAAGATTAGAACCTTGTCCATCAAGTGGTAAAGGTAACTCAGATAGATAAAGCTGTTCACAAAAGTTACAAACAGGCATTGCAGGTTTGTTAACTATAAAGATGCCAAACTAGTGATTTATGCTGATACTCAGGAGAAAAAATGAAGCGACACGTGGAGTAGCTTTACAGGTGCATGTCTTACAATGAACAAAAACAACAGCTGTTGTTCTTTTATTGTACTGTTGGAACTAAGTGTTCAGTAGTTTTCTGTATGGCAGTTTGCTGTGTGAAAGTTGTGATTTTTTTTTTTCCCCCAACATGTTAGAAATGCATCTCTTTTTGTTTCATCTGTCATTTTTTGTTTTGGGAAACATGTAAAATGTTTACTCTGAAAGTCCTTTCAATTGCAGAGTGTGCAGGTACTGCAGCCATTTCTACATTAAAAATATTTATTGAGTCAAATTTGCTAATGTGCAGTGCAGAGGTTTTACCTTTTTTGCGTTTAAACTGAGAAATGGCAATTGCTAATAAATGTAAAATTACGTTAAAGTTTCCATAACTTTTCGTCAATTAAAACTAGCTTTTGGCAACTAAGCGAAAACTAACATTTGAATGACTAAAATTTGACTATAACACAATTTAGTCATAAGATTAATATAATGGGGGCAATCGGGGCTCAAGCTTGCGACCTCACAGCCTGCACAGACTTACCAACAAGACTATTAGCCCACTGAACACCCAAGGCTCTTGCTTAGGGGACTAATCACCTGGGGATTCACATGGTAACACTTTCACATCCGTTACACTAAGACTATAACTAGGTCACAATTTGTCGAAATTGCGCCAGGAAATTAGCTGTTGTATTGCTTTAGAATCTGGTTCCTGTACCTGAACAGGTAATTTAATTAGTAGGTTAGAGTACAGTTTCATAATGCACAGAACCTAGTTGCTCACTTTGTGTCCCACCGAAATACAGCAGGCTGTGCTAGCAGAGTTTGGAGACATTTCATCTCGGCACCTCGTCCTCTGACTCAGTAGGAGCTGGACCGCCCCGATACAGGCCAGAAGGCAACCAGCTGCTCATCCATCCGCTCAGCCTGAGCCCGTGTGATCAGGTCAAACAAGTCCTCATCTGGAGTGGTTGTGCCCTTCACTACCATTTGGGGCTCTGCACACCTCTTGTCGTCCAATCTGAAACTCTGGGATAGAAGGTGCCCATTAGGGGACAAAACCTGCAGTATTCACACATGCTGATTCTGGGGCAGAAAGCAGCAGCATCTTGCTTGACAGTGTTATGATGAAACTGCTGACATTCGTTTTCTATCCTCTGTATGGCTACTCTGAAAAACTCACTTTCATTCTGGGGCCTTGTTGGTAGACCACCCTGATAGCACTAGAACATTTTAGCATCCCAAAAAAATGACAGTCCCCTATCAGATTGACTTTCATTTCAATTCATTTGACTTTACAACCTATATATTCCACACAGAATTGGAAAATGAACATCTGTCTTACAAGAGTATGCTAACCATAAAACCTTATCCAGAAATTAATTTTCATCTGAGTTTTAAAAAGTTTAATATTTAAATTGTTTGAAAAAAAATATACTTGTCAAACCATCATAACTGTTACCTAGAACCTGGTGCTAAGATGTGTTTAAGACAGAACAGCAGCTAAAAATTACTACTCTTGTTCCTTTAGCTTTTTTAATGGAATTGAAAATTCGGCATATAAAATAACAGTGTTTATATTGAACTGCATGGCGGCACAGTGGCGTGGTGGTTAGCACTGTCGCCGTGCACCTCCTGGCCTGGGGCTCAATTCCCGCCTTGGGTCTGTGTGCGTGGAGTTTGCATGTTCTCCCTGTGCTTGGTG
>JABJVR010007466.1:7500-11496 GCA_025773905.1 Chitala chitala | reverse complement strand
CCAAAACCCCAAAGGGGATACATGATTTTAGAAAACAAGTAAACAATTATGGAGAAGTTCATCTGAACCAGGAATTAGCAGCAGTAATTTCACAAGCACATACATTTAATTAAAGGTGTTTATTAGATCTTCTCATGGTTGGATTCAATGTTCTCCACTGAGTCACACACGCTACCAAAAACACTAAAGCCACTAATTATCATAGCAGGAGGCGTTAAGGACAAAAACTAAAATGACCATTGGCGTCTGAGTCTGTGCTGCAAAACTAAGAGGAAACTGGCTTCGCTCATGATGGTCCACAGCCCGGGAGGTGTGTGTGTGGGGGGGGGGGAGCCTGCGCAAAACGCTGGGAATTCAAGAAGCTTCTGGAATTCAGAAAACAATCTGAGGCTTTCGACGGGGGCTGGAGTGCTGGGAAGACATTATGGTAAACGAGTCCACATGTGTACCCGGACTCAACTGTATTGCCGCTTCACATTCCTCTCGTCCTTTTTCCCTTCCTCCTCCTCCTTCTCCATTATTTATTTATTTATTTTCAGAAGGGTGGAGTGTTTAGGATCTTTTTCAAACATCGTTTGGCATGTAATGTCACATTGCGAGCGGCCCATCTTCGTATTATTCCATGGGTAATAAAACTGGGATTAAAAAAAAATCTGTATTTGTACGGCAAACTGCGGAGTAAGTGCTTCCACATGTTAGTGGGCGCATTTGCTACCCGTGCTTTGGCAAACGGCATCCCAGCAGCCCCTGGGTGCGGTGCCAATGACATGGTCGCAAATGCTATTTCAGTGCTGGTCCACATTCTCAGGGAGCTGCCTTTCAGTGTCTCCTCATTGATCTGTCACAGAGCACAAGATGCATTTGTGTTCTATAATATCAGGCATGCTGTTATATTTTACATAATAACCTACATTAGAAATAAACACAAAACCTTTGTTGGATGCAATATTCATGCTTGCTTTTAAACATACAATATATAAATGAAGGGAATATGTCAACTGCCCAAATAAGCTTCTGCTATGTTAGGGATGTTTACGGCTTTTGTCTGGTGTATTCCCACGCCGATGTGAGGACCACACACACCGCAGGTCTCTCAGAGTCCTCAGCCCGTCTGGCTAACGGGCTAAGATGGGCTCCCGCAGCATGTTCCAGACACATGCCTGCATGCTAATGCACACAACTGTAGCTCATATACAGGAACTGTATACAAGACATGGCAGTGGACTGGAAATCCCATTGTCATGTGTACAAGCACATCCTTACCTTGCAGTTACTCACTCCCAAACCCTTGCCACCCAAATGATACCTGCTTTGTACATGAGCATTCATATTGCATAGAATTTACTTTCAGTTAACAGCGACACTGGACTGGAGGCTGTTTCCTTTCTGAAAGGTTTTAAAGGACTCAGGCTCATGTGACATTTAACGACATGGACCTGGTTCAGGTCCTGCAATGGTTCTGATGGGGTACAACTCCAGTAAAATAATCTAGAGTTTAGATGAGAATTTTAATCCACACTAGTGCGTCGGCTATGCTGCCACCCGCAGGGTTTAATTAGACATGATCCCCATTTTTGGATGTGTCAATGAAAAGGGCACATGGCCCTAGGTTTGATGTTTTAACACAGAACCTTGATCTAATGCCTTTGGTCTGTAAACCCATGTCTGCATTCTAAGAAGGGCCTTGGAAACACAACGAAACTTTTCGTGCTTTTGTGTTGCGTGTTTCTGTAAACACAAAAACACAAGTGAGTGGAATTTTGTTGAGAAAGATTGGCACCCTGACACAAATGCATGTGTTTATAGATGTTTTCCCTTCTAAATTAGAAGTGCATGATTATATGTCTTTGTTTTTGTCCACTGTGCTGAACCAAAAGTTGGCAGCAGATAGCATGGTGGTCACACTCAGGTCCTCCTTGCCTGGTTTTCATTCTAGTCCATTCCTTTCCAAATTATAGTTAAATACCCAAATTAGTTTTCTCCCCTGATTTACCAGAAGAAAGACTTTCAATACATAAATACATTATGGATACATTAGGACACAGCTGCACAGTGCTGTAGGAATTTTAAAATTATGTAGCCAATTAAATTCTTTTTTTTTTGTAACTAAACTGTTGGCATTGTGTAATGTGAAAGTGTGTCACGCTATTAAACTCTGGTGCAATCTGTAAAAAACAGCTGTGAAAACAGTTTTCCTGGCTGTGGGGGCGTAGAGAATTTCAGAGATAAATAACAGAGCGTAATTAATCTAAAGGCACGGTACTGTATTATTGGCATGAGGGTGACAGGTTCTCTGTTCTGTACCGGACGGTTTCTGGACACGGATTGGAATTACATATTCAGGAGGAAGACAGACTTCATATGAGCAGGAGATCAGGATGGGCTGCGCACACACACGCGCACACACACGTGAGCGCGCGCACGCACACGGGCTTTAAACTGTAAGTGAGAGCAGGGGTTTAATCTCTCGTAAAGTTGTCAGTTCAAGGCTCGCGCGCGTTTGTTTACCGAGTGCTCACGTTCACCCAGATCGTAATGTTGTTGAAGTTATGCAGGGATCACATAGCGGGGCAAAGATTTAAATGAGAATATGAAACAGCGACTGTGGTTCATAAATGAAGTTGTAGTAGAGCACGTAGAAATACTCTTTATACCAAGTTAATAAAACACAATGACTCTAATAAGTAATATGACCTTTTCAGATTGCACACTTGATTATGCCTGCCTGGTATCTATCTTAATATAATTAACTGAGAATACATAAACATTGAATTTAGGACTATAAGCATAAAACTGGGAGTTAGCAGCTATTTTCGGTTTGAGTTTGAATAACTATTTGAATAACTATTTTTTCTTATTAAATATGCAGTAATTATAGAGCAAATATCTACTCATCGTAATTCATGAGATGAATTTACATATTGTGCTGGAGGTTAAACTATTACCCTTTTCTATTTATGCACACTGATAATTTTATTTATTTATTTTTTCAGATAAGAAATAGCAATGGTTGCTATGGATGCAAATTCAAATGTCACCATTATGGTGCTATAGTAAAAAATATTTGCTGGACATATATTCATCTTTTTTTCCTGGTCAGCCTATCAGTTTCAGTGATACAGAGTCAATGTTTTATTTACATAAACTATAAAGATAAAAAGAAGCTTTTCAGGCCAAACCTTGGAAGCAATGCGACTGTTTAGATTATGCATAGCCTTCCACAATATGAAGAGATTTTCAGGATTTTTCATCTGATTATGAGAAATTAGTCTGCACCTGGGGCTGTAGTGGCCGGACTGGGATTGTGACAGTAACGCAGCACACTCAATGCGTGGCCATGGGCTACTGGGACCCTCCGAGAGGCAACATGTTTGAAACATGTCCTCTTGCACTCTCCCAGCCTACTCAGTGTCACAGAGACAGCTCTGCCTGGAGCAGGAAAATTAGTTTTTCAGCAAACGTCATGACGAAGAAGATGGCAGCCAGGTTTCTCCTTACGGATTCCTGCCGTTTAACTCCCGTCTCGTATCTCCAGATGAAATTACCCCACCCCACTCACCCACCCTCCTTTATGCTGACTCCCAAGATCCTCTGTTCTATAGTTGCTGTCGTGCTTTTTTTCTGCTGATTTCATTTTTTTCTCTATCTCTCTTGGCTGCCAAGTCCGGTTTGAGATTTTATGTGGCGCTGACACTACGTTTTGTTCTGTGAACCGCCGTGCCTGAATCCAACTGGAAATTGGGGGGGCGATGTTGTGTTAATGATGGTTGATGGTGTGTGTGTACACGTGTGTGTGTGTGTGTGTGTTCTGCCCTGCCTTGTTCCAGCATCCTGTCTTCTGTGTGTGTGTGCGTGTGTGTGTGTGTTCTGCCCTGCCTTGCTCCAGCATCCTGTCTTCTGTGTGTGTGTGTGTGTGTGTGTGTGTGTGTGTGTGTATGCATTCTGCCTTGCCTGGCTCCTGAATCTTGTCCTGTGTGTATGTGTGATCTGCCCTGC
>JABJVR010007466.1:0-5000 GCA_025773905.1 Chitala chitala | reverse complement strand
AAGAGGGGTTTGTTAACAAAACAAAATTTGACCGTTCCATGTATCGCCCAGAACATTATTCCATGTCAGATAGAAACACGTATGTAGAATAATTTCTATATTCACCCTTTACAGTTCAACTCTCAACCTGCAAAATCCATGTCTCACCTTTTTCACATTTTTACTGGGAGACAAATACCATACTCTAAATTGTACATAGTTTATATACAGTTTGGGAACTCGGAACACAGATTAAGATTGTGTCCATGAACTCAGATTAAGATTGTGTCCGTGGTGGCTCTAAGAAAATGTTATCTTTAGAAAGCAATTAATAATGTCAGTATGTTATTAATATTTTGTGCTTTGATTAAGAATTCATGTTACATTCATTTGTCTTCCACTTTGTCTAAAAACGTGCACTTGTACATGCTCAAAGTAATACTCAGTTAAACTCTGCAGGAAGTTAGAGAAACGTTACCATGCAATTGATATAATCACATTATTATTGTTGTTAAACAGTACTGAAGAAGCACTCGCTCTATTAGCGCAGATTCTCGGGTTCCCTATGCCAATTTCATAATTCTAGTTTAAACACCTCCACCTGCTCTCCATCTCCACCCCTTTCACACATCCCTGAGGTACACTATGGTGGAAAAAATGAGAGGAATGAACTATAGATGTATATTCTCGGGGGGGGGGGGTCATGTATCCCCCAGAGTTTGGTAAAAAGTTAATTGTACCCCCATACACCACGCACCCTGGTTACTTTAATAGTATGACAGCTCAGGATCCATAAGTAGCGCGTTTCCCAAAGTTGAAATGAAATCGAAGCCGCTATAGTCAATCTTGTCCACACAGCATGATCCCTGTAGTGAATTCCACACCGAAAACTCCACGAAAAATTCGCGCACGCTGCGCGTAGCATGCGCGTGCAATCCACTGAATTTGCACGCGCGCAAGGTCGGCATTTCACGGAATATCAGATCTGGCTGTAAAACTCATAAAAAAGACCTTAAATATTTTAGCGGATCGGAGGCGCGACTGTTCTGGATCTGACACGTTGCTCTTGATGAGGTTAGCTTGTTTTCGCGCAGCCGTGGCGCGTGACCGCCTGCTCAATTATTCACACGTTCGAGCAAGACATGAAAAGAGGATGAAAGGGAGAGCGAAGCGCCGCTGTCGAGACGCCGCTACGACAGCTGTTCTCGCGCGCTCCACCCATCACCTTCTCCGTCACAACATTCCAGGTGTCACACAGCACTCCACCTTTTGATGAATGCTAGGTCTAGGAATGCCTGAACATATTTTTTAAACCGAATCGGCAGCATCCCTTGAGGAAGAAAACCGGAGAACAGAAAGCCGTGACTGACCAGTTGCTGCGATGTTTTGTTAGTTAAAGGATGCTGCGGATGAAGTGGGTTGCCCAGTGCAGGGCATACCTCTCTGGCCCTTTAAAGCAGGAATCGTAACCAAGTTCAGGCTGTGTGTGTGGGATGTAAATAGTGGACATTGGACTGGACACTTTAAAATCTATCATACTGGTCAAAACACAAGTTTGATTCATTAGATAGAAGAATTAAAATGATGGACTGCATGGGAAAGGCGGTTGAGTGTTGGTGTATTTAAAGCACTGCATTTTCAAAACAACATCTATGTGCTGAGTGCTGAGTACAAATTTTTAGGCCAGTTTTTAATTGTGCCAGTTACAAAAAACGTGAACACAGCCTGTAAATAACGTGTAAAGAGCCCAGTACTGTATAAGCAAATTTGGTAAATATGTCAGGGCTTGCTAATGTTGCAAGTAACGTTTCACCGCAGTTTCAGAGCTGAGGCCTATTAATTGTGCCTTGTCTGAGGCTCTTTTCTGATGACAAGCCCAAAGTCCCTGCTGTTCTAATAAACTGCCAGATCCAGAGGGTGCTTTTCACTTAATTGTGCCGGTGGGAGACTGGGAGAAAAAGGAGCCCATGCTACCCTACATGGCCAAAACCCACAAAGGCGCCGCGTTACTGTGCCGCCAACCTCTCTGCATACGCCATCATGCCTTAGTAAGGCCGCTCACATCCCTGTCACCTGTGCTCCAGAGCTACCTGCAAGGACTTGATCTGTCCTATTTACAAATGGGGCTTTACTTAACACGTTGATTCGAGATTGCATCAGAAGTTGCCCTTGTGAGATCTGTACCTGGGTGATTTTTGGGAGGGAGGGTAGGAGGGGGGACAAGGTGCCCTTCTCTGAGATGCTGTCTTGTGTCTGCAATAAAGCAGCATGCAGTTCCAAGGGAAGTCATTAGCAGAGTGCATTGCCCCCCCCTGCCCCCACACTCTCAGTGCTTCAGACAGGAACAGGAGCCGCTGTCCAGAGTGACCCATTTAAATTTTTTTTTATAGCACACAGCAGGGCTAAGAGTGCATGCAGAAACTTCCCGTTGTGAATAATGTCCATAGATGGCCATCACCCAGGCTTTGTGCTATTCCTGTATTTTTTTTTTTTTTTTTGCTCTTGTCCTGGAAAAGCTGTATGTTTAACCCCGGCTCTGGAGAGCTCCCTCGGAGCGTGGAAGGCAGATCCGGCCTTAATCTCCCTGCACCTGAGATTTATAATTGTGCCCTCCAGCTCCTTTAATCTTGCCAGAGGACTGGTGATTAAACGCAGAGAATGCGGGGGCCGCTTCCTTTCCTTTGTCCACTGGCTGGAGGAGCAGTTCATCTGTAACTTGGGTATGGGGGGGTGTTTAAAAGCATAGCAAGCACTCGATAAATCAGAACATCCAGATTAATAGTTAATTGGTTGGTTATCACTGTTAGTCTGAGACCTTTTTCTACTTTCCATTTTGGAAATTCCGTGAGGGGTTGAAAACATTTTTCGATAGAAATTAGAGTACCGGAATTCAATGAATCGCTGAAGAACATACAGGCTACATCTGCACAGGTCATCGAACGTGGAATTGCAACATGGTTCTCTTTATAAACAGTTTGCCTTAATGTTATTTTTTCCCCTTCAGATGTCTTACCTGTAACACTCACGTGGGTGACTGTAACTACATATTTTGATGAGAGGCACATTTGTCAGATGTGCAGTGATTTTTGTGAGCTCTGTAAGCAGATACATATAAGAGGCACTTCTGTGGCATGTTGCCAGAGAGCCATGAGTCCACTACCCTGACAATTCGCCCTATTCAGGCATTGATCAGGTGCCGGTGGGAGCAGCCAAACGCCTGTTTGGCTCCGCAGTCGGTAATCACAGTGGCTCCCAGCTCCTGTTGTTCATCTGCAAGGCTCTCCTAAATGATTCCACGGTTTCATCGATCCAGGACTTGGCAGCAGTGCCAGGCCTCTTGATGTTAAGCTCTCTGGCCTGTGGGGGGCCCATTCTTACCTTGCACCCTCAAGTACAGCTCCTGCTCAGATGTCAAATAACCCAAACTGGGCAACCCGGGGTTTCTTTAAATTATGCAGTTACACTCGGACCTCATTATTACTGCCGATGTAGTTTGTGTACCTGCAGACCTCGTTATACCATTGTATTCTGTGTACCTGCAGACCTCATTATTACACCGTTGTATTCTGTGTACCTGCAGACCTCATTATTACACCGTTTTTAGTCTGTGTACCTGCAGACCTCATTATTACACCATTGTAGTCTGTGTACCTGCAGACTTCATTATTACACCATTGTAGTCTGTGTACCTGCAGACCTCAATATTACACCGTTGTAGTCTGTGTACCTGCAGACCTCATTATTACACCGTTGTAGTCTGTGTACCTGCAGACCTCATTATTACACCGTTGTATTCTGTGTACCTGCAGACCTCATTATTACACCGTTGTAGTCTGTGTACCTGCAGACCTCATTATTACACCATTGTATTCTGTGTACCTGGCCCACCAGGTGTCCTTACACTAAACTTTTGAGGTCTTGGACATGGACTATAGAAGGTTTACATCTTGCATACTTAGAGCCAATGTTGCTAATGTTGGATGAATCTTACTTTACAACAAGTATCACAATTTATATGCATGTCACATTGTCTGTGAATGAAATTCAACCTTTTTTGACTCTATCAATCACCACAACTGACCTATAGAACCATAAAAATATATTTAAGTTTATCGCAGGGTTAATCCATTTGGACAAGTGGGTGGAAGCCGACTGACTGACTGAGTGATCGTGATGGTTTTTGCATAAATTAACACGTCTTAAGAGTTACATGAAACAAACTATCCATCTACAAGTTTGCTACACGTCAACCATAAACTGAGTGAATTATCAGCACTAAAACAATTTGATTCACTGATGTGAAACTCAAATTATAGGGCCATAAATCTGACTTTGTCACTGTAAGAACATATATAACAGCTAGTTTGCTGCTGTTACTGTGACTTTGTTATTATATGACAAAAGAAAGTCACATAAAATTCAGTAATGTTACATCATAATGAACAGCTATTGTTGAGAAAGTTGCAGTTTAACAGTTAAACAAAGGACATATAGCAGATCAACCACACAAACATCGCAATGAAACAATGAAAATGCTTTTGTTTCCTTGACTGAGAAAACTGCATAACTATCTATGTCTATCCATTCCATATATATGAACAGATAAAAATTTAAACTGAATACTGTATTCAGATAAAAGCTACTACTCAAAATAATTAGAACAGGATACCATCACTCAGATCTTTTGCTGTCGTTCAGATGGACTGATGTGTTGAGTTTTATATCTGGTTGCATTTAATAAAGTGAAGACATTATTTAGCCTCTGATTGAAAAGCTAAAGAAAGAAAGAAGCTGAAGAAAAACTGAATGTTCACTGGACACTGACGTCAGCGGTTGTCACAGAATATGAGGGGCTTTCTTGAAATCAGAAGTTCTACATGACCTATCTTGTTTGTAGAACCCATTACTGCTTTTTCCAAATACTCTGATAATACAGAAAGGAAAATCATTGTTGTAACTACATTTTTCTGCACTGTAGCCTATGTATATAATTATTTTATTTACTTTATCTATTCCTATTA